>VYYJ01000620.1:0-50270 GCA_021029165.1 Cyphoderus albinus | reverse complement strand
TTCAACTGAAGAAACTCAAACGGCTGCTGATGATAAAGCACAGAATATCCTTTTTCAGAATGACTTAACGAAGAGCTTCCCAGAGGACTGGGTAAGTAAAAAATGTGATCACTTCATTCACATTCACATCCTAAAATAATCTTTTTAGTAAAAATCACCTACATATTATTATGTCAGTGTTTAAACATTGAATGTTTTGTCCTTTACCGGTTTCCAGCAATTGAGCCAGTTCTGGTACGACGAAGAAACTTCCGGACTATTGGCAAAAGAAGTATTGAATCAGACTGAGGGTAAAATCGCATGTGTGAGCTGTCCTTCAATTTTCAGAGCTTGTGAGAATGCCCCAAACGGTAGGTAAAACAAAGACATGTCAAAGTCCACGTTTCGGTATCTTCGGACAATATCTTCAAATTTAATTGGGTACTTTTCATGTTACAGTACACTTGTTTGAATATGACCGAAGATTTAGAGCGTTTGGCTCCTTGTATCACTTTTATGACTATAATGAACCGGAAACGGTTCCTGAGTCATGTGAATCTGCTTTTTCACTGGTCATTGCGGATCCTCCTTTCCTCTCCGAAGAGTGCATGGAGAAAGTTGCACTTACGGTGAAAAAACTCCTACAACCAGGCGGAAAAATCATCCTCTGTACAGGTACAGACAATTCTAGTTTCCAACCTTGACCTTTCGATGAGATCCAAATGGTTTTATAGCATCAGTTTTGTTTTCACTTTCATCAGGTGCTGTTATGGAGGATAAAGCCAAGTGTGTCCTTAATTTAAAACGCTCATCTTTTGTACCTCAACATAAAAATCAATTAGGAAATGAATTTGCGTGCTTCACGAATTATGATATTTCTATTGCGAAGCAGGTGTGAAATGTGAAGAAATTTTATATTTTCAATAAAAATAAATACATAACGCTACACCACATCTTTGTACTTTTTTATAATGAAAATTGTACGGTTAATACTTAATTTATACTTGACTTGAGCATACCAAATTTTGTATTTCACAAATAATGAAATGCAATTTTCAAACAGTTGCTTACAGTTCACAAAAATTCTCATCCATCATCGCTCCCCAAATTCACACAATTCATAATCTCTCTCTATAATTATCATTCATGAATGCATCCATCATAAACGACATAAAACACATTTTGTTTTCTTTTGTTACATAAATGACCAAATCATTTGAATCATTTCAAATTAAAATAGTTTTCCTGCATTAGCCATCCAGTATTATTTCTTTAATTGATAGAGGAGAGACTCGATTCGAGAAAATTGAAAGTAAAAATACAACGACAAGGTGAATTTTGTTGCAAAATTTCATGGCGTGGCCAGAGCAAATTGCGTAATTCTCGAATTTGGCATTAGTTAAAAAAAAAGTAATGATAACCGAGTTTAAAACACTTAAATAAATTACAGGGTGGAAATTATTTGTTCTCTTTGTGTCAAAAAGAGCCTTATGCTTATAATGTAATCTAATGCTATTGTAATGGTCTGGTACAATTTCATACTCTCAGTTTTATCCAATACATTTCTTCACACCACTATACTACCAAAATACCACGAAAAAAGACAATGAAGCCCAAGTTGGGCTTGGGTTATAGCAGCAGCAGTCAAAAAGAGTGACAAGAGAACAGGATGTGGAGAATATTGTGGATACTGGATGGTTACAATTTTTTACATATTTACAAGCAGCAACAAGAGAGGAGAGAATCAGCATTACCTCACTGTTATCGTCTCATATCATGACCGTCCCCTCGAATAATAGCTAAGAGTTATGTATAGTTATAAAGCTGAATATTGGTAAGAAGGATTCGCTTTGACAGATGAGTAAGTGTTGGGGAAGGGAAGGAAAGAAGGCGAAAAAGCTTATCTCACCGAGCGAAGTTGCCCTTTATTCGTACAGTTGACATTCCAATTTTCAGACCTTTCAAAATTCCATGAAGTACAAAGTAAAATTGCCTGAATAAGTGTTTAGTTTGAAGCAGACAAAATGGTAAGCAGTAAGCAGAACATATTTTAAAGTAGTACATAATTGCTCTAAAGAACAAATATTTTTGAAATTAGGGCATTATACATAATATGAACAACAAATGTTCGCAGTTTGTTAATATTAAATGGGCTGATTTAAACTGAGTTGTCATTTTGTGGTTTTTCAGTCGGGTGATATGCGCGTATGTGATTTGGATCCAGATCTGAAGAAACTTTTGACTGACTTCAGATTTAAAAAGAACAACGCAGGAAATTCTGCAATCATAAGTAAATTTGCATAGATTCAAATTGTCAAAATATTTAAAGGACAAAATGATAAATATGTAAAGACATAATATTCCTTCACTGCATTAACATCGTTTTTGTTTCTTTCAGTGAAAGTGGACCGAGAAAGCCATCGTATTGTCTTAGATGAAGAAATCGATGTAAGCTTTTTTCTTTAACGAATTGATGAAATTGATGAATTGATTTTAATGAAATTCCTCACAATAAATATTAAACTACGGTTTGTTATTTTTTTAAGGATTTGGAGTCGATTTCGGAACTGGTGGATGAGCATCTTCCCAGTCACCAGCCACGCTTCCTCGTCTTGTCAGTTAAAGTCACTCATTCTTCCACAAACAGAGTTTCTTTTCCCCTTTGCTTTATCTTCATCTCGCCACGAGATTGCAATCCCGAGCTGCAAATGATGTACGCAGGGTCGAAGTTGAGTCTTCAAAAAGAACTGGACATCACGAAAGTGTTTGAAGTTCGAGAGCTCGAGGAACTCACTGAGGAATGGCTCATGGGGAAATTGGACAAATGAAGCAATCAAGAGAAACTACTTTACAATATGACGCAACGCTACTTTTACATCAAATCAATAAAATGCAATAATTGCTTTCTTCTTCTTGCGATAATAGAATGTAAGAACTTTAATACAAAAAGAGAAACTTTAAGGAAGTAAGTCACTCTTTCAATTTATCACTATTCATCATGATGCCATTTTTGATATATACTCTATATTCTCCATACAAAACCGTGTTTATATTTAAATATTGTCATTGTCAGCCGAAAATTGCTGTACATACTACAATATAATACATGTTTCGTATTAATTACACATTGTTACATGTTAAATACATTTACTCATCATTATTTGTGGCCATAAACAGAGTTAATCAATGTTGACAGTTGGCTAAATATATGCATTACAAATTACAATTTACAATACAATTTAATGCTAACAATAGGATGTCAATGTCAAGTGTACATTTAAAACTCATGAAACTTGATAAGCATTGTAATCAAATGCTCTTATACGTTTGTACATACATTAAAAGCACATTTATGAAACGTTGTAACTTTAGAACAATTTTATATTAATTTAACTGTCATATTATCCAGCTTTCACCCTTTCTCCTCAAGGCTCAATTGACTCATCTTCATCTGTAAAGTTTTTTGGCCATGGCTTCTCTTATGAAAGAACGAGCCTGGCACACCTCTTTGTGCAACCATTGAGGCACGTATTTGAGGAGTCCCAAGCGCCAAGTAGCCTACACCTTAATAATTCTGACTTCTTGTCACACTCACTCCATTCATAATCCATCCGGCTGCTTTACTAATGAGATGGAAGCAATAAAAAATCCACCGTATAAAAACTGCTTTTAAATTTAAATGGATAATTATTTTCCGAGTTGAGTAGAATGCGGAATGTCAGGGTAGAATGCATCATGCACCGCTTCAAAAGTATTTTGTTCAGAAAAAGGACACAAGTCTGACATCAGTTCTTCGAGTTCCAGTTGCAACGATCGCTTGCATTGTGATATCATGGAGTCTGTCCCTAGTGACCGGATTTTCGTCACTTATTTTGGTGTCGGTGATCTCGATGGGTGCCTATATCCACGCTTGGAATATTGTCGTTGAAGGTCTGTTTGCACTAATTTTCTATATGCATTATTAGAGAACAACAGTTATTAATCCTTATCGCGACCGGAAGTAAACAAAAATTGAAAATGGTTTTATTTCTTTTAAAAATAAACACAGAAAAGCTGCTCGTGGTCAGCTCATTAGGAATTCAGTTTGAGCAAACAAACGTCCTGGGGAAACTGAAATATGCTAAATTCGTACCGATTGAAAATATTAAGGCGGTTGTTATTAATGAAATTATTAGAAGGGTAAGAAGCCAGCATCATCATTAAATATATATATATTTAAATGGAAAAGGCAAAAAAATATTTGATTTTCTTTTTTATACCTTTTAGCAACGTGTGATAGCGTACCTTCTCATAATTTTGGAAGCTCCAGAGTCAACCGGAAAAACACTTGTTCCATTACTAACTGGAACATTACCCAGATTACAGACCATCGAAACTATTTACGCCGAAATACAACGTTCTATTTTTCAGTAAAAAATATTTTTTATTTGTCGCCCTTTTCAACGATATTCGGATTAATTCTGTAAACTATCGTATCGCTGAACTTCCTCTCTTACTTTAGGTAGAATAGATTTTATACCAACCAACTGGCACTTCCACTTTGTTAAAAGTTAAATGTACAATAATGTACCTTCAAATAAATACAAATATGTCAGTTGACTCGATATTTATATCAATGTGTGAATGATGTAATTCATGCAAAATGTATTTCTGTAACTTAATAAAAGTGGAAGAAGTTGTGAGAAAATCCAGAGGAATAATTAACTCCTTTAAAGTGACAACGAAAAATTGATTTTGTGCACATAGTAGAAACACAATAAATATATTATTATATATGCAATAATTTTATTTTTAATATTGGTAGCCAGTTAATTAATAATACACGTTTTGATTGAAAACAAGCCTCATTTTGTAATTCAGCCTACTGTCATTAAATTGCTGAATGCTGAGGATCACATAATTAACTCAAAGACGGATGCATACATTTCTTCTGTAACAAGAATTTTAGCTATTTAACAAAATTTTCAATGTCTTCATTTTCATTACACTGTACACATCTAAGTAAAAGTAAACTATTTTTAAGCCGATCTTTTCTTTTCAAACTGAAAAACAACATAATACAATTAAAACTTAAGTATGGCTGGCTATATAACATTTTAAACCATTTAATAATTTAATTAATAATTATTAATACTACCCTACTCTACTGTACTGAAGAACATGGCATTTCAAGTCTAACCTGGAGGTAAGCAAATTCAGGCAGACGCATTTAATTAAATAATAATTTGAAGACTTAAAATGTACCTTAAAAACTGTGTACAATAATACCAGAAAAGGAGCATTTTATACGGAAATAGTTTTTAGGAAACACTAACAAAACCAAAACATGCTTTTCTACCAGATGCTTAATTTTTAATTCACTACCCAACAAAAGAATAATGACCCATAAAAAGGAATATATGAGAATTAATTATTACTGGCTAGCTATTTACAATTTTATGTTAAAATTTGCATATATAAACTTTCTTAATACAATTTCACCGGAAGCCGGGATCGATTTTAATTTGTCGATCACAAACTCGCAGCTTCCTCTTTTGTAAATTGTTTCGTGACAAAACCTTAAACTCCACTACCATTAAAACCAACGAAATCGTTAATATTCAAATCATACTTTTTCGCTTACGAATAGTTAATTTAGCGCGTCCTAACGTATTATGCATTACAAAGTAGTATTTAGTTTAAAATCTACCAGTTTGAAAAGACTCCCTTAATCATTAATGTAATGATTAGTGCAAGTCAGTTTGGTTGCATAGTTTGCTTTGTTTTTGTTATCTCAAAGTGAATTTTGGTAGAGGAGAAACATTTTAGAAAAAAGTTCCAAAACGAAGCAGAGGAGAAAAATAGACTGTAGGATTATCCTACTAGGATAACAGGAGTAGCTAAAATTAGATTATGTATCATTAATCATAGAGCGGAAGTTGTGAATTAATATTATTGGCCATGGCTCATTATTGTTACAAAGAATCGTATTCTGTAGTTTGTAGTATGTTTTAATAGTTTTTAAAACGATTATTATTATTGAAGCTTTTCTCTCGTTTGCACAAGAATGAAAAGCTTTAGGTTAAAAAGCGAGGTCTTTTAAAGAATTGCACACTTCCTCTTCTTGGTGGGTTCGGGTGGTTCCAAGGCCGCCAGAATTGCTTCGTCAAAGACATTCTTTAACCCTTTCTGAAAAGCCAAAAGACAGATATGTGCTTTATTTGTAATGAACGTTTACGTTGGAAAGGTTACTTGTAAAGGACAATTTACGCTATTATTACCTGCGTCAACGCTGAGCACTCAACATATTTCACAGCTTTCAATTCTTTCGCTAGCTTCTCGCCTTGTTCCATTGTAATGGGCTTTTGCTTATTTTTTGCTAGCTTTTCAATAGTTCCAGCGTCATCACGAAGATCGATTTGTGTACCGACCAGGAGGAATGGAGTTTTCTGGCAGTGATGCGTAATTTCTGGCACCCACTACAATTTAGCAATAGAAATTATTAAATTTTAATTTCACACGAAACGTTATCCACAAAAACGTTCCATATGAGCAACAAGCAACAAGTATTGGAGTTTTATGCAATGACTTATAATTTATAAATGACCGTTACCTTTTCCTTGACATTTTCAAAGGACGACGGCGAAACCACTGAGAAGCAAACAAGAAATACGTCCGTTTGAGGGTAACTCAAAGGCCTTAACCTGTCATAATCCTCTTGGCCTGTTGATGAAATAAACAAAATTCAATTCATAGGGAAGAGCTCATCAAATTAAATTCGAACAACTTATATAAAACATAAAATTAAGGTTGATTTAAACGGAAATTTCGACGTACCGGCAGTATCAAAAAGCCCTAGTGTATAGGGTTCGCCTCCAATCATAACGGTGACGGCATAGTTATCGAAGACGGTGGGCACATACTCTGAAGGGAATTTATTTGTCGTATACGAAATGAGGAGACAGGTCTTTCCTACTGCTCCATCACCCACCACCACGCATTTTATTGTCTGCATTGTGCCTAAGTCCCAACAAACCGACACTTCTGTCGACTTTGAACTTCCCTTCTTCACTTCGTTACTCAGGGCTGGGGTGGAGGTGGAAGTCACGCTTAGTCCCTGTATTTTACTTACTCCGGGGGTTGCCAATTTAGCAAAGCAAGGAGACGCCTCTCATGAAACAAGCTAGGTATAAACACTTTCCAAGAAGTGAGCTCGTCTCTCTAAAAAACAAAACAGGTCACATTTACACTTAAAACTCTACTCCTTCAGGTAAAAAAATGTTCCAAAACAAACACCAACATTACAATAATAATAACAATAAAAACTAAGAACTAATTTTTATGACTGCTGTCGGTCAAGTTGTTACATAATAATAAGTTTGGCTCATATTTAGGCGTGGTTGTAATTAATGGCTTCAGGTTTACACAAATTTAATGTTTAATGAATGACACTTGAGTTGAGCAATTAATTACATGCACCATAAAGATTTTCTGAGACACCCAAAAGCTTTTTAAGATCACCCAACAGAGCGAAACAGCGAAAGGGTGATTTACTGAGTCACTGGAATTAACAGGAAGTTGCTTTAAAAAGCTTGAATGCTTACCTCCTACTTGATTGATATTGGAGTCACTCCGAGAAAAAGAGTTAACACAGATTTTCCTTGTCACTAATGTTATTGGGGATGCACTTGACTTAACCTTTTAAAAAGTTAATGACGGTATTGATAATTTTCCGTGAGCAAGATGACACCTTAGTTTAAGTATAGATTGCACATCCTTGTGATGATTACACTGCCTTCTACTGTAAGTAATGCATTAATTTTTTTATTTTCGCTGCACACATAAAAGGACCAGAGTGTTCACTATTTAGCATATTATTTTCAACGTAACATCATCATCATCATAGCACTTGTGACTGTGACCAAATGAATTATACAGAGGAAGGATAAAAAGAAGAAACGTATTCGTTTTTTACTCTTGACAATATGCGCTAAAACATTTTTTATTGTTTTATTAATATTTATGATGATATGATGATGACGATGACGATTATTACTCAGCTCAGCCTTTCACCATACCACACACACACATTCACTTTTTAATGGACAAGTGCAATATGCAATGGTAAGTGATGTGATAGTAAGGAACGTGAAGTGACGGTAATAATGGTAAAAAAGAATTCTGCTTTAAACAGGAATGCTCTTTCGAACAAACTTAGCACACACTCTTTTCTGTCTGTCTGTGTCGGTGAATAAGAAGAATGAATTCTGTAGGCCCCAATGTTAATCTTTCGAATGTTATAATAATAATAATAAATATATCATATTCATATTTCATATACATACGAAAAATGTTTTAGCATTTGAAAGTTTGGAGTTTGGACACTTCGTATTTTCTACATATATGTTGCTGCAACTTTACTTAAGTTTAACCAACATAATAACACTAACATCATCGGCGACCGCATCAGAGAGATACCTAGTGCTTTACCATGTATATTTTTATAGCTTTTATCATATCAACATTTGTATATACAACCTGGCGCAACTCCTACATTTTCTTGTATGCAGTATACATAAGAACAAAAGCACATAGAAATGAATGCACCAAAAATGTCTCGTCTCGTTATATCATTTGATTTCAATACAACAGAAACGAGTATGCGAAAGGAAATGGCAAGTTCTTTGGTGGTCTTCTCTGTGGTAAAATGAAAGAAATAGTGAGAAATGCTGAATATCCCTGTACATTTTCTGTCTCCCTCTTCTCGTTAGATGTTAGAGCAGTCTGCATTTGGTGCTTTTGTGGTAATCCGGTATTCTCGGTGAACACACAATTCTTCATATATACGTAAAACTTTGTATTAACTAACTGCTTCTCCGTATTGTTAGATCGGCTTCATCAACTTTAACACTTCACAGACACCGTAAGCCAGACTGACTGCACCACCGAAAGGAACCAGTCTGCTCAAAATAAAATGAGAAAGTTGACTTCATACGCAGAGTTTAAAAGCAACACAATGCAAAGTCAGAACCACATAGAACCAAGACCAAGCCTTTTTTCATACGCTCATCTCATCGTTATAATCATGATTCATGAAGTTCATTATGATTAGTCGTGAATTGATGTAGTGTTGCATCACAGGTGCTCGGTTAAATGGAGGAACTGGCTCAAGTTCAATTTGCAGCTTTTTAATATGTAATGCAAAATGCAATTATCGGTTCAATTCCAAGAAAATATTTACCGGTACCACATTGTATGTATAATTTCCAGCAAATTGAATAGAATTTTCATACAATTAAATATTAAAAAAGAAACCCATGAATGGTAGCAATCTAATCAAAAAGTAGAAATGTATTCACAAAAGTCAAGTTAAATATTCACAAACCTTGCAAAAATATGGATTAAACTCTGAAATTATCAAAATTTTATTCTAATGGCATTCCAAACCATTAAGCCGCTTGCTGATTCAGTTGGTTATTTGATATGATCATTCATGCACTTGCACTAATCAGATAAAGTGTAAAGATTGAATGGAAGAAAATAAAGAGATGAGAAAAAACGAGAAAAGAAAAAGTACTCAAAGAAGAAAGTAACTGAGAAAAAACTTTTGCATATTAATATAGAATAAAATAATATAGAAAACTACGCTGGATAGTTCCATTCCAGACAAAACCCCGTTGTTTCAGATAAGCTGACTTGCACTCTCTTTCCCGCTACAAATTCAACAAGAAGTTTATTAAATGTTTGTTTATTGTTAGAATGATTATGCAAATAAATGAATCCATCAATTCTCCAAATTGACATTATTAATTAATTTTTATTGAGATCTCACTTCGGCGTACATTTACGTATGTAACGCTGTATGTCGCTCACCTCTGTGTTTTAAAGTTAAAATTAAAAATTAGTATACTTGTATTTCCTAGCATCAATTATGCAATTAAAGCTTTTGGTTACGTGCGCATTGTATGATTAGTTTAAGAGTTACGCAAATAAAGCGCGATTCCCATTTAATTCCGCTTGTAGAATCTCGTCAAAAGAGTAACACTTTCAAAATTTCACGACAGTATGACATATCCTGAATTATTCATTCTTACTTATTGTTTGGTTTCTTCAAACATCACATTGTTTTCTTTTCTCCTTTGCCATTATCAATGATTAAAGCTATCCTTATGGTATTATTTAATTAATTAGTTTGCACCAGAAACTGCGCGTATCAATGAAGCAAAAAGGGACAGCCTTTGTACAATCTATCGTGTTTCATTCATTCCATCCATTGTATTGTTAGTTTTGTGATCCCACTAACCTTAATTAATACTAAACGTTCTTTCGACAAACTCGCATTTCAATGAATGAAAACATCGTAATAGTAAATAATCGGCAAATTTCATCTTATTCGAATGTCTAATAATAAATGGTCATGGCTCATTATTTTCAGTAATATAACTGTTAATTACAAATTCAATCTATACTTAATGACACTAAATATAATACCTAGCCTAGGTATGTTAGAAAATTATTACAGCCTTTTACGGAAATAAACAAAATCATAAATAATTATAGCTAACTACTATAAGTATCTAGTTCAACTATTCGTATTGATTACATTCACTCTACCTTACATTTAAAGTTTGTGATCAAACAATTTCCCAAAAAGTTATTAACGGTATTGGTTCCTGTAAATTAATCTAGTCCTATATTTTATAAATACAAGTAGCAAGTAGCTTTTCATTTTCATATTAATTTTTATATTGTATCAATTCAGTTGATTCAACTGGTTCTGATTTTGAATTAAGTGAAAATGGAAAAATGTACACTTTTTTAATTAAGCTTATTTTAAGAATGAAACAATTGTTTTGAAGTATGGTAGAAAGGAACACAAAATGGATGAGTGATTGCATGCGTGAATTTACGTCTACTCTTAATATATAATAGGGCTTTCTAAGTCTGGATTACGCGTAATGAAATAATATTTCTACGAGAAAGGGTCGAGGAGAATATTGCGATGATTGCGTAACTATAACTTATGACTTTTACAAAAGAAATTGCATCTAAGAGAAGTTTGTTCAATCTTCAGCAGCAGTATCTTCTTGAGTTGGTAATGTGGACATGTGTGTAGACAATGTATCCACTTGCGGTTTTTGGAGCTGTTGAATATAAGCCTGAGAGAGAATGTCACCACCAGCGGTGCGGATTTGGTAGAGATACCGATATTTGGCCTGCCGAGCGAGTGCCCTTTCCTCGCGAGTCAATCTTCTCCTTGGTGGTTGGCGTTTCTTGTACGGATCTGAAAAATTATTAATACAAGAGAGATGTTTCAAATTTTTCTCATTTCTCAATATAAAGCATACATAATTTGTTGGTTGTTGAAACAAATAAATCTTATGAACGTACAAGTGTGAATGGTGAATCCTTTTCCAGTGACAAGACATTGAATGATAACGCCCAGAACAACGAGACTTGGCCAAAGACAAAGGAGGAGCCAGCTGAACCAGCAAAATTCCGGTTCCACCTTACAAATTTAAATATAATTTAGTGTCTAAAAACAACCTACTTAATTCGCACGTCAAGGTGCATAATTGGTAAAACTATGCAAAACAAGCTTATAAAACTTTTAAATAGCACTCACCTTCCCTTTGACATGAGACCACACCCAAATTGCCATTTTCATCTTTTCCACAAAGTAGTCAAAGGACACGGTTACGGCTGCACTTCCGATCAGCGCTGTCGAAAACACGGTCAAAGACGGGAAACAGACATTCGCAATTGCCCCAAAGAGTCCAGCTCCTAAAATTTGCATACAAGCAGTAAAATATTCATAAAATAAACAACTGCCACAGCCAATTGTCCTTGCAAATTTCCTAGAGATTTCACGTCTATTTTGACATAATCATTCATTATGATCATGACTATGTTGGTATTGGCCACAAGGCACAACTTGTAACTTTGTAACATGCAAAATGAAAACAGGAACTGTCAATGAACTTGATTCAATATAAACAACGCAAAATTGGCATCAACTTTGCAATAGTTGTACAAGGGAGTTACATTTATGAAACAAGGACGTGGACGAAAATACAGAATTGACTCACAGCAGATTTCATACAACTCTAGTTTCCTAAACCGCATTTTAGGCTAGCATTTCTTATTTGCACTGTTACTGTTACATACTTTGCACACATTGTGTAATTAAGAGGCAAACATATTTAATATATCTTCAGAATTTTCCATTCCATCTAAGAGCAAGCAGCATTCTAGTTTTTGCGATATTTCTTCGTATTAGATGCTAAAGCTGGGATTAATCAGCTCGGCTCGTTAGCTCTGATAATCTTATACAAGAAGGTATACCTATTTATGCATATCGGCCTTTTGAGAAGATCCTGGTACAATAAACAATCAAATAATTCTTCTGACCTACAAAACTGAGAGAAACATGTTTCGCCCATAAGTATTTTTTTGACGAAATGATCGAACTACATGTTTCGACAAGTCACTACTGACATAGACTTTGAAAAAAAGCCGACCCGACCCTGTTAAAGCTCAGGTCACTCAATGAGTGTTCGGATTTGATAATACAATGACTTGTCTTCAATCAAACATTTTGCAATCAACAAACGACCTTCCTGCTTTGCTTCTTATTACTGACACGGCCATTACCAGTTTCACATCAATCAGGGCCATCTTTGTAACAACATGCCTTGTGCATAATGTGAAATATCCTTTGAAACAAGTTTAGTTCTCCGAGTTATTTGTACTTATCATCATCATTGTCAATTGCAAACTAGAAAGGGTACTATGTAGTCTTATTAACCAGTTTGACTTTTTTTAAATTACGCTTAATGTGTTTAAGCAACAATGAGATGAATGACCCTCTATGAAATGCTTGCGTGTTGGCATTGCATTAATATTTAATACACACGTATTACCAATATTGCCTTTTATCCCTATTCAGAGATCAAATTCTAGACATATGTAGTTTATGCAAAGCAGAGAAAGATAGCGTACCTAGCAAGAAGATTATGGTGATCCAAATAGAGTATCCAACAGGAAAGAAGAGCATGGAGGCAACCTGAATTAAGGAAACGAATATTAATTAGCTATTGTAACGGAAACTACGGGCAAGTTGGGAAATAAAATGAGGTCTTACGCCTCCCAAGAGTCCAGCATGCAGTCCCACAGTGAAAAATCCGACGTAAGGGACGAGCAAACAAATCAGTCCGTATAAAAATCCCGACAGCGTAGAAATACCTTTACAGAGAGAAGGGCAATAAGTAATTTTATTTAATGCTTCTCCGGACTCAACTCATGATTAGTGATGATATGAAGCGTTGCGTGTAATAGAGCTCTTGATCGTCGTGATAACATAATCATGTCATCATCACATCAAATCACCATAATAAATGTATAGTAATACAATGAAACGAACTTTGAAAGGAATGCTGCTAGCATTATTTATTGCTTACCGATATTTCCATATTGTGGGAGCAGGTCTTCTTCTTGGCATATTAGGGCCACGATCACGAGTCCAAAGGAAAAGCCTGTGATGAAGAGCACGGCTTTGTAGCATCGGTAACCTAATAAGAATAAGAATACCACACAGTATGATTTCCGACCGGATCAGATTATCAAAAGAAAACTTTATCGTAGAAACAGGATGTAACAAAGATAAAAATCAGAAAACTAAAAAGAGGCATACAAAAATGCACTGTTCGTGGCATGACGGTGAGAAAAATTCTTTCACAGGAATTCACGATTCTTATTTAGGTATTTGCACAATAAGTAACTGAATTAACCCTTCATGATTTTATGCCACTTACCAAATAGGCAAAACAACATTCCAAAGAAGAAGACTGCGACAAGGATCAAGGCTGTCGCTGGATGATAATTTGAGTCAAGAGTGGTGCAATCCAGAGTCGTTCCGTTTGTTTCATGGCCCACCATGTCGTCGCCGTAATCCGTGGTGGAAGACGTTGTCGCACTTCCCCACGGGGGAAATGTCCAGAGCGGATTGGCAGAAGTAGAACTGGAATAGTAGTCGAAACTTGAGAGGTCGTCATCTCCATCGACAATATTTGTGTCGCCTGCGCCTCCTCCAGTTGGAAAATAGTCGAGCGAAGAGGAAGAAGAGAGTGATGCTCCTCCGCCGCCACTTCCATTGAGATCAGTAAAGTTTTGACTCATGTCCAGGATGGATGGATACATTGTTTGAAGATCCATACTTTTTTTGTTAATGTGGAGTTAGTCACGAGTAGGAAAAATGCACAAAGGCGTTTTAATAGATGCTGTTCATTTCATGCAAAAAATCTTTGTTAAGCATCGTATGAAAACCATAGCCATCATGGCAAAGCGCTCGGGTAGTAAAAAGGTAACACTCTTTCTACATAGTAATTTTTGTGCTGTTCAAGAGAAAATTTACTGGTTGCATGATCAGCCAGTCAATGCAGTATGTAATTTTCTTCTCATCCCTCCCCGCTACAGTTTGTAGGTTACATAATTGACACTTTGCGGAATAAATCGAGTCCTTCAAAGAATCAGAAGGAAGGTCCTTGGACTCGACACTTGCACATCAACTTTATAACAAACTAGCCTTAGGATTCTTCTTAGATTGACGATGGTAATGGTGACGCTTCAACTTTTGTGCCACAATTTTCGTTGCAATGAGTGATGAGTATACCCGTCGTGTACGCATTCACATCAACGTCAAGTCAAACTCCAGGCCTAATCTTTTGCTTCAAACACTTTTCAACCATATTATGCGATTCACTGTGTGCAGCTTCAATAAGCTGTGGGGCTGATAAATAGACGCCTGCCTGTTTTTTACGCTTAACTCTGTGCATGTTCTAAACATTTACTTAATCCATTTTAATCAGCTCACTGATTTAGTAAGGTCTTTTTCATTACGAAAATAAAACCAACAAAGACTCACACACAAATCGGCTCAGAGCATCACATCACAACCCATTTCTCGCTATTGCGTCTCTCTACAAAATGTGCCTGGTTCTCATTTTCTATATTTTTCATGTTCATAATGTCAAGTGAAACTGGTTCCTTTCATCGGAATAACGATGCACGAGTTATTAATAGGTTGAGAAACCACAGGCAAGGTAAAACACCTGGAAAATGTCAACTAACTACATACCTACTGCATCACTTCATATAGGTAATATTATGGCCACATGTACACAACGCACATTAGTTTAAACTTTATTACAAAAAATTCACTCTTCCAAATCCAATCCCTTCTCTTTCTCTTTACTATCTAATGTCTGCTCTTTTCTCTCTCGATCTACTAACGTTTTTGAGCTCCAAAACTAAAAAAAATCATTGCTCTTTAGCATAAAAATGAGATTCCCTCATAAACCCATTTTCTTTCATCCTCCAATTCGCACGTAGGTATTAATATCGGGGTTATTGTGTGGCAAAAAAAAAACAAAGTACGTGATACGAAAGAGAGAAATTCTTTACATTCCATGTAAGTTTCTTTCTTTATTGCCATTAATAATAACTGTTGTTGTTCCTGTCTTGTCCGTTCGCTGGAACTTTACTGGATCTGCTGGTTTTCGCACTGACTCGCTGCCAGGAGAGAAATTCTCATTGTCAGTCTGTCCTGCTTTTTCAACTTCCTTTCTCTTCTTTCTCCTCTCGATCTGTGAGTCTGTGAGAGTGAGAGGACATTCCAGTTAACAGCTTTTTTTGATGATATGATTACATAAAAGGAGCGAAGCACGGACCAGCACGACCGGTTGAGAATGAGAATCTTAGAATGTTTGTGGAGCAATCAGTGTTAGTAAAGTGCACACTGTCACCACTTTGCACCAACTTACACGGTGAGAAGGAAAAAGTGCACTGCTTCTAGCTTACTCGCTCTCTTTCTCTTTTTTGCGTTTGTTCAATATGTGAGGAAATAGTTTCTTCTTGCGTGCTTCTCAAAACGGATCATCCGTTTCGTACCATTTCATAGTGTTGCACGTATCCCGAAGGACTCGAAACGACAAAACCAGGATTTTTTTCTTCTGATAACAACTGCAGCTGGTTCAATTCGTTTCCTTTAACTCCACGGAGAGAAATAGAAAGGAAACTTATTTTTGGTGCTATGCTATTCTATATGTATCTTCTCAACTCACTGTTTTCAACTGAAGGACAATGACTGTGTTAAAAGATAAAGAATGACTTCAATTCTAGTCCAGCATTCCAGCATGTCTCAGGGTAAATACCCGGATCCGGGCTGTTCGGATGCTGCTAGTCGGCGCTTCATATCGTTTCCTTTTTCCCTTCTCCAGAATTTATTTAATGAAATGAGTAAGCGTGAGAGGAAGGACTAGAGAGAAAAACAGGCGAACTCAAACTCCGCGTTCGTTCGACCACTGTTCTTGTTTAAGGTACCTCCACAATTCCACAAGCAATCCAGAAATTCGGCAACTCGAGCAGGCAGACAGACGCACGTAGAAGAAACAAGAAGCCAGAAAGCAGATGAGTGAGGGAAGTGCACTCTCTCACACACCATTTGTCGGTCTTTACTTCATGACTCGGCTCGGCTCTCTTCTTGTTCTGTTTGCAAGCAAATTCTACAAGGGAAGAAAAATCGATATCTGGGTGGGTTGTCTCATTCTGCTCTGTTCACTCTACATCTCAGAGCTTTATGATACAAACAGCGAACTGAGTTTGTCTTCACTTGTTCACAAAACTTTACTTATTTCTAGTTGTATTTAGTACAAATATTCGGTGAACGAACGAACCAAAGCTGGCAAAGGCAGGCAGGCAGAAAGGAGAGAGAAAATGAAAAGACATGAGGACACAATTAAATGTCTCTCTCTGCATTAATCTAACAGAAAGCAATTTCGCTTCACTTTACTCTTTAATCTAATTTTCCAACTGCACTGCTTCACTTTACCAATACGACAGAGACCAACTTTTATGATATTTTTATTAGACTGTCTCACACGGAGTGTGTGCCTTTGCCACTTGCTCCTAACAAACGAACACAACTAAACAAATAAATGTCAGTGACAGAAAGCGAGAAGAATGCTACAATGATGTAGTTACGAAACAAGGAGTTTTCTTTTACTTTAAATAAACACGTTGATAACTGTCTCTGTAATCATTCTTGTCATGCAATTTTCATCGTGTGCGCAGTGGTCTTCTTCCGTAAGGGTTTATTTTTGTTTACATAGAAGACATTCTTCCTTGGTTTTCACACAAAACTGGTAAATGGTTCGAATCTTGCCGTATTAAAAAAGAAGGAAGTAAAAAATTAAGTTTGTTGCTGCTCAAACAAAAGAACCGCACGGCAGACAGCACACGTCAATGTTGTTTTATTTCTCATCATCATACATCAAGATAAAATGGTCATTTCGTCCAACCGTTGAAAATTATCCGCGTTGAATAGTATGAAAACGCGGTTTGTTTCATCGCATTCTTTTATTTATTTCATTATTATTACTTTTGTTCAAGTGTTTGAATAAACTGTTGAAATTAACGTTCCCCTCATCAAGAAACTTTTCATTGATGCCTGAGACTGAGACGATTAAATTTATAAATTTAATTTGCATTAAAACGGAAACTTTACATTTCACAATTGTGATGATGTTAAAACAAACGTCTTGGACCAAAAAAATTTGGTTGGTTCTCTAAAGAAAAGGATGTACGAATTTTTGTATATAGGATTCCTTGTCTCTTTACACAATACACAATTTCATTTATGCACCAGGAATGTAGTGGTCAACAATGACAACAGTTTTGGTAGAAAATGAGGAAAGTCGTCAGCAAAAAGATGCATCGTATCGTAAAGAACTGCTGACCTAAAACAAAGTCAAACTGTTAACTAAAGCGCTGCAGTTTTCCACACAATTTTTTTGTTCAACTCAAATCCGTTACCTTGTCCAGTTGCGTCACATGAAACGGTACTCGTTGCACAGCAAAACAATGGTAAAAATGAGTCCATAAATTGCAGATGCAGACGCATCTTATTTTGCAGGCAGAAGAAACTTGCACTAAACACGTCCACCACTTTTTCCTTACGTTGCGAAACCAATTTCTTTTTTATATTCCTTCTTCAAAAATTTGATGTTAATGTTGATCGTAACAGTCTTACATGCTTCGTGATTCTGACTACTTTACGTACTTAAGTGTGATAAAATGGTGATTAACAGAAATCTGTTTTCCACTGACTAACTTGAAGAAACAATAAACGTTAACGTTAATGTTCATCATGAATATTTTTTAGTTTTGGCACTCTAGATTCGCACACGTGAGATCATTTTGGGATATCTCGTTCTACCAAAATATTTTGTCTGATCAAGTGAACCACTATGAAAAGATAATTTCTGATCCAAAGCGAACATGAAACAGACATAGGGCTATGATAAAATAAATGTACACCTTCTGTTCATATTTTAGGGTTTATCAATCGAGAATGTGAATAATAATTATTACGCGGAGCAGTTTTGCATGCAAGTATTTACAGCTGCAATAAACGATGCTAAGGCGAACGGGCGTATTACTTTTTTTGACGATGAGTAGGTGCCAGCAGTCAGACAGGGGAGAAAGAAGCACTTTGTTGTTTTTCTTCGTTGCATCATCATTCCTCGACCGACCGACTACTACGATCTCATCAGATCCTTCTTATGAGCCAAATTATTTTTTGTTGAATGTAAGATCCACTTCACTAAGACGAAGGTCTCCTTTTTATGTGAGGTTTGCACGAATTTTGATAATGGTAGTAAGAACATCTATCCCATCATACTATTTAAGAGCTTCGCGTTTACAACTTTGCAAAACGCAGTTCCATTTATGAAACTGCTATTTCACTTCAAATTAAATTCTCAGCTTCATTAACTTTTATATTGTTTCGAACATTACTTCATTATAATAAGAATGATTAAAAGAAAACTAATTGATAATGACTATTGAATTAAACTGTTGAAAATTAAACTCTAGACCGAAATTTTAAAGGGCTGTTAAATATAGAGTCTTTCTTTGCACCCTTTGTAAAATAGGAGCGTTGTGCTGCACAACTTGTGCAGATGTCGAATGTGGGTCTACACCGCAGTGTTTGTTTGTATGCAACCCGGACGAAAGGTGGGAAGGCACTCAGCAGTTGACTTTGATGCTTGTTCGTTCATCATATAAAACCCAGACATTAAATTGTTGAACTAGGTAGGTTGAATAATGTGAATGTAACAATAAAAGTCCGACCTGCCTACGATTCAGCGGAGGAGCAAGATAATAAATGCCTCATGATTTCAATGAAGGCACTTTTTTACTCCATCTGCCCATCCTCATTATTTTTTTATTGTTACTACATTACATACTACCTTGCTTGCACACACGTAATATTAACCAATACTACGCACATTTACTCGACAGCAGCAGTCCAAGCAAAATGAATATGAAAAGTTTTTACTGCAACAATGCGAAAATGACGAGGAGGGATCAGTGAATGGATACTGAGCAACATACATTAACTACAGAATCAGGAACATGGTACATCCTCCTCCGCCTCAGTTTTTATTTAACGCATCCACTAGACCATTATTCAACAATGCAAGATAAAAAACGAACATTCCCAATTACTCAATGAGAACAATTATTTTTGTGGTTGGGTTTGTTTATGTGTGCATAAAGTGTTGCACATTAGAAGAACCTTCTTCTGCAGTTATATTAAAAGACCTCCACAATAAAACGAAAAATAATTTCTCAACAATGAGTTCAGCCTAAAGTAATAGTGTGAAGAAGAGAGTTTGGTATAAAGAAAGCATTATTTTTGCTTTTCAAGAAAGCACATGTCATTTTTATGAGGCAACTGCCCGAGGCATCAGTCAACCAACCCGTTTCTTCAGCTGAAGGAAGCAACCCCTCCAGGAAATGTGCTTATTAATTCTTTTTATCTCTCCACAACACAGATGCCAGGCTGCTTCCATATTATTTATTTACCTACAAGGACTCTTGTCTTGTAATAAAAATACGACAAGACTCACATGACTAGAAAAACAATCGAGAATTCCTCAATTTAATAAAGACCTGTCTGTATTTTAGACGGCAAAGCAGACATAAGAATGCAAATTAGAAGTGAACCATTTCCTCACGAGAAATTCTATGTAGGCTGCGTAAACTGATGAAGCTTCTAAATAAGACAATTTCACAGTGAAATTCTACGGATTGTGTAGTTCAACCAGCGTTGCTTGAATAACTGATGTAAATGATAATGACAAAGATTAAGAAGGGATGAATGAAGAAAACATGTCACGTGATACTATCATCCTGGCAAAACGTTGTGAAGCATGGTAAAAGGTGAGACCATTTCCTTTTTTGCGATTTGTCTTTCTCATTCAGGTCCAGTTTTCGTGGTATTGCCAGCTGAAACTTTTCGCTTGATGGCCAGACGTTCGTTTCCTCATGTTAAGTCAAGTAAGTCGAGCGTGCTAATCCTGAAAGTTTGCATCGAAAATTAGTGCACAGAAATTCCATAATAATCCATGAGTCGAGTCTGCATTCATTCCGTTTAAAGAGGTTGACGTTGTCGTTAATTGTATAAAATCTATGTTAATTCTGTAAACTTGAAGGCGGGTATTGTAGATATAGAAATGTATAAATGTTTAACATGTTAGAGTCATAGTCACTCGTACGTTGTAGGTGTAGGATTAGCAAAGTTAAATAACAGTAAAAAGGTTTTGTGACTAATCAAGTCTAGGAAACAAGGCGAAAAAATTAGCTTGATCTGATCTTTATAATTTTCTCTTATAGTCATTCGAAATCGGGTTACGCGACCGACACCTAAACTGATGCATGTTTTTCTTTTCTTCCTGTGACCAACATAATGTAATATTACAACAGCGAAAAAATGTTGTGTAATGCGGTAAAAAATATGATTATGACGCAGTTACTGCAACAATTTGCAAGTAAAGCCTGTGAAATTACACGCAATAATCGTTGTTCGATAATGCGTCATGTTTCATGTTATGTAGTGGCTAATGAAGCCACCTAACAAAAACGCAAAAAAAGTAGAGGAAAACGTTGATAAATAATAAAAATTTCTCATAATTATGTAGCACTTGAAGTTTAAATTGTACAATGTTTTGCAATCAGTTTCACAATG
Organism: Cyphoderus albinus; assembly: GCA_021029165.1. NCBI lineage: Eukaryota > Metazoa > Arthropoda > Collembola > Entomobryomorpha > Paronellidae > Cyphoderus > Cyphoderus albinus. The sequence goes on along the minus strand of VYYJ01000620.1, from coordinate 29,221 downwards.
AAGTTCAGGGACATTTAGGCATGAAAAATTCTCACATTTGGCTATTTCTCGTTCCTGATAATCATTCATCTAAAATAAACAATTAATAAAAGTTCCTTAAGAGTTGATTTTCGCGTTATTTATCTTCCTTGTGAATGGTTTGTATGAATGATGTGACCATTACAATCCGGCACATTATTACCACTTAAAGGAAAATGAAAGCGATCAGTGTATTCTCAAAAGCAGAATAAATTTGAATATGACTGCTGTGACTTCTGTTATCGAATCGAATTTTTGGCAAAATATACAAAATCAAACTTTGTGAATATGTAGAAGTACCTAGTTGATACCTGACCACACATTCATTTTCTTCGTAAAGGTCCATTATTCACCCTCCGTTGTAAATTAAGTTGTGTGTATTCATACGTGCTTCAGGCAAAAGTAAACCTGTTTACAAGAAAAACTCTTTTTTCATATGAAATAATCAAGAATTTTTGCGTGGTTTTCATTTTGCCCTTCAGATGAAAGCAAAATTTTGTGGTGGTTGCTGTTTCTCTTTGATAACGTCAACCGCACTTACTTACAACTTTCGCTACATCATTGAGACATAGAAATACAAATTTTGCAAATTAATATTGCAACCATGCATGCCACATAAATTACGTTTTTCGACGCACGAATCAAAAACTTATATAAAAATGATGATTTCATTTTTATTATTGGTTTAAATTACGTATGTAGAACCGATTGTACACAATCATCTTGCTCATTAGCTACGTAGTATTTTAAATTTCTGTACATTAAAAATTAGTTAACAACAACAAATTGTTAATTGGAAAGATTCGCTTACATCATCAATTGCTGTATTAGCGTAAACACATACCAAAAAACATTTTTATTACTAAATATTTGCAATCCGTTCTTGTATTGTACCGTTTTCACCATTTTAATCATTGATAACGCACCATTCCTTGAATACTGATTGTCTAAAAAGTCTTTTTGAAGTGAAAATATGCAAAGGAGCGTGAAGATGGTTTATCATGCTCTTGATCGTGATAATCAAATGACAAGAAACACGCTCGTTAAACATTCACTACACAAAAGAGTTTTTGTTTTTGTATTTTTTATCTCGAACCGGGAATGAGCCAGTCCATCATTGAAGACTTTTTAAAGGGCTTCTCTTCGCAAGATTGGTCCGCCTCGTACATCTTGATTTTGTCGAGTCCTAGCACCTGTAGCGTATGTCTTGCTTGTTGCATAACCTCTAGAGAAGGTCTTCTGTCACGAGTGAGAAGCCAGACGGTTTCCTCCGATGTTCCCATTACATTCACACCACACATGTACTCAATTGCAAAGTTGTCGTAGTCCGTGGCAAGGACACGGTAATGTTTCTTTCTCCCTGGATTGTGGTGAGGTGGGAGAATGAGAACAGGTTAAGTTAGGAAAACAGGAAATAATTTACATTTACAATTGTAAAAAATTTATAATGGTTTCCTTACATGGCATTGCTGGTACAGAGTAAATGAAGTTTGATGGGTCATTCACCGGATTGTCAATTACCAGTTGAGAAAAGAACGTGTTGGGAGCGTTTGTTCTGGAAAGAATAAACGGGAAACATTGAAAAGAAATATGTAAATGTTCATGTGTATTTAAAATTATTTATACAACTTTTAAATGCAATGCTTGAGAATACAAAATTGATTTTGTGCAATGATTGCTTATTGTTTCGCTGATTGTATACACTTTTTCATACAATGTTTTGAATTTATCTCAAAACTAAGAATCTACAATCATACATGATATGTATAAAATACCCTACAAATATCATCAATCATGATGAAATGAGTTAATGAAAGTTTCATACTGATTAATACTGAATTAATAAAAACAATTTAATTAAGTGCGAATGGATAAATCTTTTTAGAGATCGTGAGGAGAATTTATGATTTGCTTACAGTCTGGTAACGTAGTCCATTCTGAGCTTGACTTTTTCGGGATTGGCAGCATCCCTGTAATAAAACGAAGACCAACACTTCCCTGGAAGTTCAGACACGGTAGGAGTCTTCTCAATTTGCCACCACCGACCTAAATACTGGTTTCGAAAGAGAAAAATAAAATAATCGCTTTTTATAATCTCGAATGACAGTTATTGAGAACTTTACAAAATAGTCTTACCTTATCAATTTCAAAACCTATAAGAGGGGGATATTTGTTACACAACGGAGTTTTAGCTGCTAGCGTGCATGCTGCAACAGACATAAGCACAATGAGAGCACCTTTCACCAGTTCCATAATGATAATTGGGAATCAACTTTGGTTCCCCAAAGTTTCGAAACAAAATTTCTGTCCCAAAAGAGGAACACTGTTACACGTTTTTACAATTGTTTGTTCGGTTTGTCACCAGTTACACAGTCAATTTCGAAATGAAATCTCTTTTTAGGCAAAAAGTTAGTTGTATGAAGGGGAAAATATCAGGCGAGTTTGAAAGACATCTCTTAATATACGTATTTGTAGGCATATGAAAAGCATATAAAAAGATTTCTTTGAGAATTGCATTGATGCAGAGCTACATTAACCTCCATACATTAGTAAAACAAAATGTGTTCATAATATCTTACATGAATGATACAGTGAAATATAAAAGCAACGTTTGGTGACTGATCTTCACTTTCAGTTGCGAAAAATATATCGACATGAGATCAGCCATATTTTGGCGCTGAGAAGGTAAAGGAGTGGAAGTGACCGTTTCCCCTTTGATTTCTTCACTTCCCCTCGAGAGAGGCGTCCTTTGTATTTTAATACGCCAGAAGAAATGATTTCAAAGGGAGCTTTCTAGTGTATTTATTTATTAAAATTGCACAGAGCAGATATTCTTGACCACAGAATAAAATGCCTTAATCATTGTATGTATATGTGAGTATGTGTTCACACTACGCAGCTAGGCTTATATGCGTATAAACTTTCACATTGACCTAATGACAAGAACCGGATTGAGCTGACCTGAAATTCATCACAAGCAGACAAGCATTATGCAGTTTTAATTTTGTGTGTGTGTATGCAATATTAATAAATGCACTTCCACGCAGTTTGCAAATAGATAATATTTGAATCGTGTATTTTTGACCACACTTTACCACACACAAAGCAAGTCAAGAAGCGTGAGATAGAAGAATGCTCATCTTCCACAGATGCCTAGTGTTGCGTTGAATTATCATAAAAATAACCTTTCTTAATGATATGATAAGCTTCCTCACTTACATTTTTTGGCCCAAAATTGCAAAGTAAAATCTTGATGTATACACAACTGTAAGTATAACGCTGTGAAGATTCATGCATGTGAATAAAATAAATGTTGCAGAATTTCATTATTAAACGTTTGCTACCATTTACCTACCAACCTAAAGTCTTTCTAAGCGCACAAAGTATGTAAACGGAGCTTCTTCATTTCAATGATTCAGCCTTTGGTACGTAGAAAAATTTACAATGAAGTGAATCTTCTCGAATTTTATTAAAAAGAAAGTGTTTGTGTGTGTATGCGCACCTGTCACACTCACAAATCTCCAAAAGGAATATCTCACACATACCGTCTAGCCTTTACTGACTGACCACTTTTGAGTCTCACCTCTTCAGCGTGTTTATTCGAGTAATACAATTATAAATCGAATCGGTTACATTACAATGCGTTTCATAAATTTTTATGACAGAAGCACAGCCGTAATCGTCTTTTGTAATTCACTTAACCGTTGGTACATGTCAATATTTTATTATTTTTCTATGTGCTCTACAACCTTTCATTCATCTTGTTTTTCGCATCCGTGTGACAAGTTCATGCCCAGTCAGTTAAGCACTCAAATTAATTTAGTCTGCGGAAACGTGTCGTCGTCCTCTTCTTGTCTCAACTCGCCTTAAGAAGGCGTTCAGTCATCGACTTTGGCCATGGATGGAACACACGACACGAGTATGCAAATGTAAACGAAACTTGTTGCTGGCCGCCACAACTCACTTTTACTTTCTTTTCACTGCGTGAATCATCACAAAGGAAGGTGCAACACAACAATGGGCGAGTGCAACTAATTAAAAGGAAAAGATTCAAAGATGGAAAGATTCAATGGCAAATGTACACAAACCTCAAATGGAAAAGTAGTCGGACAAGCATTGTTATTAATTAATAAAATTAATATCCTGTCCCAATCCGACCTTTACATACTGAAATGATTGTAAGTTTTACAGCATTGAAAGCTCTCACGCATGCTTTTCTGTCATGCTCCAATAAATCTTGAACTATACTTAACATTTTATTACGCAGTTACAAGTTTTAGGTTTGAAATGAATCTTTCAAAATAATAATGCAAGTAGGCAGCAACAGTTAATGACGAGTTATTTCCGTTTGTCTCGAAATTTGGTAATTTTTACATTCTTGTGCCGATGTAATTGTCATTTCACTTCCACGTCATAAAATTTGACTTTTGAGCAAGATTTCTTGGTTTGTAATGCTAAAAAATCAGCAATTGTTTAGAGAAGCCAAACACCAGCTTTACAAAAGTAAACTTATTTGCAAGAGAAACTCTGAAAAAAAGACAATTTCAAAACGGAGCACTTCACGTCATTACCAGATCTGCCAGAAGAGACGTTGAAATTTCTTTGAGTTACACGATAATATTCTGCTTGGTTATCTGTATGAATGATATTATACATATTATATTATGTGGTTGCGCGTAAAACAAACCATGTCACCGTGTTTTACCCTACTGATTATGTACATACATTCAATTCTTATACTCATCACCTCAAAGTTCCGTGACAGCTTCCGGTAGGATTATCCAAAAATTATTCTGTTTGTTTGTTCACTGTAGTAAGCTCAATTCGTCAATAAACAAAGCAAAAAAGAGTTGCTTTGTGTTTCTTTTTGTCAGACCAATAAAGCAGAAGCAAAAAACTCATAATATATGCAGGAAAGAAAAAAGGTTTATTTTTAAAAGTTCATTTGCGGGTTGGTGACTGATGAATGCCTCTGGCTTTCTCCGAAAATAGTGAAGAAATTTTTCGTAATACGTTTTATGTTTGGTACAGCAATTTGCTCAAATCATCAATGCTATAACGCTACATGAGTATGATTTATATTATTTGCAAATGTCTCGTGCTGGTGACTGAGAAAAAGAAGACAAAGAACCATAAAACCGTTGACGGATTTGTTGAAGTGACTGCTGTGAAACTCTTAGGTAAATGGTTTAACGTTTGCCATGAATCAATAACTTATCTTTTCTTTGATAAAGTTTCTTCCTTATTTCGTGAAGCTGCTATGTAAAGTAGCCAAACTGCGTCTTTTTAAAATCTTAATGTTTATGGAGGATGAGTAGGAGTAAACATTCCGAAAAACGGTGATTATATAAATGTCCAAGTTGTGTTAGTCGAACCATCAGTCATATTTTAGCAACGGACAGAGTTAAACAAATACAAGTGAAATAAGCAAGAAATTTGTTGAAAAGTGAACAAAAGCAGTCGTTCGGGAATTGAAGAAAAATAATGGTAAAATACGCTCACATAAATATTTCATTTTACATTTTCAAAATATCTTCCTTATGAAATGAATAATCGGTTAAATTTGTGCCTGCACCTAACTTTTATCTCATTCATCATTTGCAGGAGTTCAAGGTTCGAAAAGAAAGTCAGACTGGTAATTAACAAGAAACAAGCTAAAATTATAGCATGACGTATGCGTTAACATTGAAATGATATTACCTAGTTAAATTAGCGTGGCTGACTTGTCTTTTTGTCATTTTTCAATGTTGCTAGTGATGGAGAAGACATTCAACACTTACCAGAGGCGTGGATGTGTCCGCTCTTATCAGCTACTCTCAATGTTAAGATCCATGCGACCCGACTTCACCATTGCACAGATCGAGTTGGACTCAGTCGTTTCCCAATTTGACACAGACGGACAAGGAAAACTTGATCTTGAATCATTTAACGGAATTGCAACTCATTTTCTTATTAAAGCGGCTCGAAGGGACAGCGATTGCTTCATCCACAAGCACGATATCTACCTTGCAGATTTCGACTGAAATCCCTCAAGAGAGACAGTGAAAATCACAAGAATCCTAAAACTGTTATCTTTTTGCAGATTGTTATTATTCAAATTATTGTTTGACTCAGTTTAAGTTTGATTCTTAAGTGATTTGTGTTTACAATTACGGCAATGAAAAAATCGGACTCTAAATTGAAATTAACTCAATTTACTTCTTTAAGTACTATTCTTTATTTATAAAGTGTCGTGTTATTTCTTGATACTCAACTTCAATTAAAGAACGATAATTATTTAATTGAACGAAAAAAAATTCCTGGCATTTAATTTTATAATTACATGATACTTGTGCACGAAATGGTTCTGCTATCAAAATTTCAAAATTTACAAAAACCCGACGCTATCATTGTTTTCAACGTCCTTTTCTTTGCTGCCATTGTATACTACTTTTGGAATTTCATATTTTTATTGTAAAAGAAAGTAAACCATTTGTAATGCGAGAAACTCTCATGAGCTCATTTCCAAAAATTTTTTTGTTATATTATAAAATTCCTCAAGCCGTTTTCCAACATGATTTCAAAATACCATGAGCAATGGTTGTATTATAATGTACATCAAATCTAAAAATATGTGAACATGTGTTTTGATGGTATTTACAATTTGCAGCCAAAAAGTTTAATTTAATGTGAAAGATTGAAAAAATGCGCAATAAATCTAAACGGAAACAATGAGTACACCAAAGTTTATTTGTTTCGTGTCTTGCAGCACATTATTTTACGTGACTTATGCATCACACTCAATAGAAATTGGAAACAGTTTTAGAGGACGAGAGAGACCAATTATGCTTGTCTACACGCATAATTCATTCTATTTTATTTTCATTTAGAGTTTGTGTATGAAAGGCAAATCTTTGTCACTAATTTTAAAAGCACGCAATGCAGCATCCCAGCCCCGATTTCTTTTCTCGTCTCTTCTCTTTTGACGTTTTGACACAGTTTTCTTGTAAATCGCCAAAAACTCAATTTCGAGTGGCTGGGCTGTGTGAGCAAAATGCAAGAAGCTTCAACTGTTTTATTTGGCATGTGTCGTTTCCCCCCAGTATTTACATATACTCACGTGTTATGTGTTGGATGCTTGAGTTCCTGTCTTAACGAATGGTTCCTCTTCAGCCTCTTAGCCTTGGTGAAAATAATTAATGCAAACTAATTTGGTGAGGCACAGAAAGGTTTAATTGTCTTCAAACGAAAACGAAATTCTTGGGAATTTATTTCATTGAAATAAAGTTGTGTCAATTAACAAAGTGCCCAATTGAATAAAATATAAAGTACAAAGATAAAATAGAAACAGTTAAAAGTCATTTAAGCGAATAAAATGTTTATGTGCAAAACCGTCAGAATTTCGTCTTGAGTGTTCGAGCAAATAGTAAAGAGCCAGCTCATTAAAAGAGTCGAAATCCAAAGCACCGATTTGGTCCCTGTCGTATTCAACAAACCGTTGCTTTAACTCTTCGTCGGATGGATTCAGATCTGGATCTAGAGCCCGCAACATTGGGCCAATTTGGTAATTACGGACGTATCCACGTTTCTCGAAATTAGAAAAGACTTTCTCCACCACTGCAAGAGTTTCCAATCCAAAAATTATCGTTTATCCTTAGGAGGTGCAAATGTCAAAATGACATAAATACTTACTCGTCTGAGATTCCTTTCGAACTTTAAACTCCATATCTGTAACGTCGCAACTTTCCCCAGTTAAAAAGATGAGTTTTTCCCCCTTCACTATTCACGTTATTACTGTTTTTTGGTCAGCAAAAGACTGGTTAAGAAAAATGTGACCATCGCTTTATATATAACCCGATCATGTTCCAACATTGCGCATCACTTCATTTTTCCTGAAAAATGAGACATTTTTCTTTAAAAATGTCCACTTGCCAAAGTAATGAAGATTCAAAGAAGTAAAGGAAGAGAATTGCATTGTATAATAATTCATCATAATATTCTGTATTTGTTACCCACACTTTATGTACCGATAACAGAGAAAGGTCAACAAACCAATGAACATCCTACCTTACAACTATCCAAATGTGCATCTCATTCATTATTTTTATCAGATTAACATTACATAAAATAAATAAGTTTTATTTTGTAGATTTACATAAATGCACCAAATGGAAAAGTTAAAGTACCCCACCGAGTACAAAATAATCAATGAATGTTGTGGAAGTGGATGAAAGTCACTGATTTCTGAGAATGACGATGACAGTCTTAATATGGGATTATGACGGGGAAAGGGGCAGTAACCCATCCGTTTACAAACTTAAACCCTCTCAACCGTGGACCACGGCCCATAACTCACAAACGAGATCATAATTTATTATTAGTAGTTCATCCCACAAGAATATTTTACGGTAGATACTGAGTTGAGTACACCTTCCTGTACTTGACTTATTTTAAAAGGAAAATGACTGGTGCTGTTTGTCACGTCGGTCTTTTTCTTCTTCCGACGTTCCGTCTTGTTGTCTTCCGGAAGCAGATTGAAAAATCGTCCATTGCGATTCCTCACTCTACGGGCTAGGTTACACTATAAATATGCTTTCAAGCTTCAAATCACCATGAAGTCAGAAATAAGGAAACTGACGGCGACGACTGTGACGACGACTAATGTCCAAAAAGGACAAAGCCCTTTGGCCACTCATCATTGTGCATATCATCACCAGAAATTCCGAATAAGAGTTTACTTCCCTCTTTTGAAAAACAGTATCGAAAATAATCATTGCAAAAATGAGTACACTTTTCTCTTGTAACAACAGGGCTTTAAATGTAACAACTGGGACACTAATGCTTTTCCTGTGACTGACAGCCTTTAAGCACACAAATTTTCAAACCCCAAGTTTACGATTGGTTCAAACCGATGCTTCTCTGATAAATGCTCCAATGGTTTTTTTGTGATTTTTACTCTTTACGATATAATGTTATAGTTGTATGACTGATTACCTGACACCACGTTTAAAATGAAACACGGTCTTTCTTATGCGATCATGCTGCGCTGTAGTTATTCGCAAGAAAGCCATGATGACATACATGGCCACAGTCCAAGAAAGTGGCGAACTTGTAAAGTGCGGAAAGGTGTAAATGTTATAATGAGATACAGATGTTGGTACAACTGCTATAATCTTACTATACTTTCATGTATCGAGTTAAATTTATTGCGTTTTTGATGAACCATAAACAAAAAACTGTATTAGTGCAAATCAGAATTCAGCATAGCATAATAACGCAAATTCTGAGTTAGGTTTTTCTTTAAAAAATGATAAACATGGAAAGAAACTAAGAGAGTCTGCTTCCGCTTCATTTAACTTCTTTGGATTAATGACACTTGCTCTTGGCGAGATTGATTGCTTGGGTTGGTGGCATGTGACATTTCTCTGGTTGCAACAAAAATTAATAATTTTACTGCTGTTAAACCAATAACACATTAAATTCAATTCAATTATTTAAACTTACACCACCCCCAGCTCCATCCACCTCCAGCACCCCCACTACGCCAGCCACTCCAGCCGTTCCAACCATTCCAACCGCCATGATGATGATGAATAAATTTCGGATGATTATGATGATGTCCACCTTCCCAGCCCCATGACCCACCGTGTGGTTGACTGGAGTGAATCACAATGATTTTGCTTCCTTTGCCATGCCCCTTGTGAAAGCCATTCGCAAAGTGTGCGTAAATCAGGAGAGAAATAGAAAGCACAACGAACTTGGATGACTAAACAAACAAGAAGTTCTATTAACATTTTGTCACTCAACTGAGAGACTAAAACTTTGAAATCGGAAATTGACATGGGGGTTACCATTTTGGAAACTGTCATTTGTGATCGTTGGCACATATGAGGCAAAAGCGACTTGCTGCTAGCTCAACAAATAAATATTTGGTACTAGTCATGATAACTTTTTTCCAACATTTATTTATAGCGTCATTAAATTATCCATATTTCATACTTTTATTGTTAAAAAACTTTCATTTATTATGACTTTTGTCAAGAAAAAGTATTTGTAAATAAACTTGAGTGTCATTACACAATCCATAATGTACATTTTCTGCTACAGTTATCACAATTAATTGGAGGAAAAAGTTTTCAAAATTAAGCATCTCTTGAAGTGTTAAATAGCGGTTATTGCGCACAAACACTTCGGAAATCATGATTTTCTTTAAGATGCGTGCCTCTTAAAGTCAAGAATGTCATTGTTAACTAAAAACGCATTATGTGTGGAAAATCAAGCCGCGATTTTAAGAGGCGGATAAATGAATACAATTATTGCCATTTTACATTCTACGGCTCTCACTCAATTATTGTATCTTGTTGATAATTGGACTTGGACTAAAATAAATTTATCAATAGCAGTTTGATTATACAAAATATGCACGTGTGATTTTGAGTCAAATTTTTTGACTGACTAAAGGTGGATATTTAAATGACAAAATGGCTAAAAATAGTGTATGTATAAAGTATCTGATTTCTAATACAATGTATGTAAAATAAAACGTGCTAAGTAAACCCTGACAAAAAGAAATCTAGCAAATATTTTGTTACTTTCGTCGCCAATACGCTGTTTAACTTTTCATGGTTGTAATAAAGTAAATGCATATCTATTATTATAAAGATTGAAGACGACCCACAAACTTGGCATGTTTCCCTCTCAGCTCATAGTGGGAGTTTTTAACACGTTGACTGAAAACATTTACTGACTGAATCTCATATTTCAAAAAGCAAACTTATTTAAAGCAAGACATTTATATGAATATAAACATTGTATGCAGAGTGTTTGCAGCACAAGTACGGATATAGTTTAAATTTTGAGAATACATATTACAGCAGCAACAAGAAAAAAAATTGATTCTACACATGCTAACCTATTATATTTGGGTTATGATTGAAAAATGTGTTTTGAAAAATTTGAATGCAAAGTTTATTAAGTAATATAAAATGTTGCAATGATGTGACAGTCCTTAGTATGAAACTTATTATCTTCTCCATTGTCTTTAGGTATTCTGTAGTAGTGGGTGCGATCTTAAGATTCATAATAATAAATGCCATAATTTATCAATGTGGTATTCTTCTGTGCCACGATGAATTTGCAATATCCCCGTCAACTAATGGAACAATGTTTGTTTTCTTGTTCATCCGAGAAACACGAAGAAAAAAAGGTTAGTTGCAAAGATAAACGTGATCATGCAATTTCACGTATAGACAGTGGGCATGAAAGAAGGAAAGCTTTTGAACAACAAAACAACGCTTTATATTTATTATTTATCCTGTTGAAATGTAATGAAGCAACAAGAATGAATCTCTTCATAACTTCAGACTCAGTGTTGCATCACATCATCACACTTGCAGACGATGATATTGCATTATTAATGTGAAGCAGTGATCAAAGAAACCCAACTATTTGAGAAATACTACAAAATGAAATGAAACTCATTGAAAAACATGAAAATCCCAGGATGGTAACCCCAATAGTCAAGCCAAGCCACGGCCAATAAAGGTTACATTACGCTTTTATATTGTCATAATCAAGACCTGGAATGAAAAAGCAATATTGAAGCAATGCTTAGCTTTTGTAGTGCAAATTGATGCAATGGTCCCTGTTTTACAGCCCATATAGAGACAGACCGGCGCATTTATTGTTCTCTGAAAGTTGCTACAGAAAATGCTTTTATCTTACTAGATACATTGTTAAGCACTCTCTTGTTCAACCACTGAAGGAAACAACCCTCATTTACTTGAAACCAGATACATTTATCACCTCAGCTGATGCATCATCGGCAACCTTTCACTGACTACTTTAATGCATTTGAATCTCATTTCACTTAGAATTTTATTGTTTTAATTTACTCCAGAATTTAAAAAGGTAATTCAAGTTGAATCCGGATGTTCAGTGGACACGCAACAAAATGGAAACTATGTAAAGCATTTAATCGCTGGTAAGCGAAACATGGTTTGGTTCACGAACTTGGAGTGTGCACCAGGAAAAGTGAATAAATGTGTTTCAATTTACATCACATCACATAATACCCACAGCCATTCAGCTCTTTTCCTTCCTTCACTCTTGGAGGAAATCGGGTTTTCCGAGTGAAACTTCGGGACGGGAGTCTTTTTTTGCAAGCGTTAAGTGCATGCACTACAATGTGCCCAATAATGTAAAAATGTGGCGTGTGCACATTTCTACACCCTGTCGACCGACCTTATGCCAAGAAGAAAAGAATCTTGAATATTAATATAAATTAATTATAGTTGTTCTTTGTTCTCTTTTTATTCATATCATCATTATCATCTGAATTACTGGATTACTACTGGTGCTGCTATGATAAAAATACCAGCACAGTGCACAGTTCAAGTCTTTCTCAAAATAACGCAAAAAATGTAACACAGTTTCTCCAGAAGATCACACATTTCCACAGCAGTCTTCCATCGCCGAAAGGTTACCAGAATCCGTCCGTTGACTGAGCGAGTGGAGCAGAGACCGAGAGAAGAGGTAAAAAGACATTGCCGTTACCATTTACACGAATAAAAAAGCAAGGCTAAAATTGTACTTCTCAAGGCAAAAAGGTAGAAATCACGGGCAAAAATATTATGCAGCACACTGCTACAACTACAACTATTATTAATAATATCCATCTCCTCTAATCCCCACTTTTCTCCATGTCCTCCAGCCTTCTTTCCCCAAACACCGCCTTTTTGTTACACTGCACTGCAAACTTACACGCTCCAATCTGTGCATAATTTTTGCTGGATCGGTGGATTACGCTCATTCTCCGTCCTTCTCTTGCAAAATAAAGTACCACCGTGCTTTTTAATGCGTCTAGCTGCCAATTTTTGTTCGGTCTGGCATAAATCTCGTTATTTATTGCCACATTAACGCTTAGTCTTTGTAACACGCCGAGAATCACGTTCCATTTTTCAAGCCGATCCAACTTTACCTGCTTCATTAGAGTGACGAGTCAGTGCCACTATGTAAGAAGGAGATTTGATACTTTCTTTCTTTTCACCAGGATTGGTTTTGAAGAATCAGTTATTAAGTAACCAAATGTCATCATGGCCCCAGTTGTGGCAGCTACAGACGCTGCAGACGCTAAATTTTTATCAACTGTTGCTGTGATCAAAACTGCGTCAGCGCCGCCCATGTTATTGCTCCAATTAACTCAAGAGAAAAATTCAGCAATAACTACAATCTATCATCACGTCCAGCTCATATTCCAAAGCCATTCCAAATTGAATGAAGGGAGCAGTTGATCCCGGAACATGAAATCCTCTTTGTACTACTATACGGCTTTACAATTTTGTAAAAACCTGTGAAGCTTTTTAAAAGCAGTTACATACAAATTATTTTCAAGTTCTAAACTTCGATTGGAAGCATCCTGTCGTAAATCGAAAGGTGACCGACCACCTTTTCGGGTCTGAATGGGGCAGCTAAAGCTTAACATTAAATATTTACCAATTAAACTCCACTACTTTCTATATTGGGGTGGTAAGTTTTTATATGTACACAGAACCTTCATAGAACAACACAATTTTTTAAAATTATAAGCACGTGAATGATGTCACTTTTATCTTTTAGGAACGGCATCACTATGGCCCTTTATTCCAGGTATTTGAATAAAAAATTAACATAGATATCCTCGTTAAGTTTTACATAGGTGTGCTTTTGAGGTGCTCGTGAAATGTGAAAAATTACATCTAAAAATCTTCTAATAAGAAAACAACATTCATGAGTATTAGATACATATGTTGGCATTGGCACTAATTTTTCTTGAATATCTAGAATATCTGTCTTTAACAAAGACTCTTTGTTGATACTTGCAAAAATAACGTTTGTCAACTAACCCTACCTTTGTAATACAAAATTCTATAAAATTTGAATTACAAAAAGATTCTATCAACTTGTAAAATACGATTAAAGGATTGTAATTCATTATTGAACGTGCCATTTTCGGTAAAATGGGAATGGCAAAACTTAGAACGATTCCGGACACACTCTTACGTAGATCCCGTTCCATCAACTCCTCCATTGAAGTTATTGCTGCACAATTTTTGTAACAAAAAAATGAGGCAAACAATCTCATAGAATTGTAATGATTTTCTTCACAACATCATAAATGCAATCTGACATACTTTTCAGTCTAAATTTTTTGCCTTTTGAACCACAAACAAAACGAGTTTCATTTCAATATGTGGACTCGTTGATGAAAATAGATTTACCTTTAAAAAATAATGTAATACACATATTATGTAATAAGTCAATCCACACAATGAGAACTTCGCGTCAATAAGATCAATCGGTTTTAATATTCATATCCATAATATTCTATTGCTTAAAAATGAAATTGTTTCCAATAATTCGTTTTAAAATTAATGTGGTGTTGGAATATTTAGTGTTTGCCAAACAAATGGGTCTTTCGGAAGTGGCTGTTGGTCTCATCTTCACAGTAGCGCCAATGGCAGGCCTTATCGCGAAGCCATTTTTCGGAGCTGTGGCCGACCGGTTCAAGCGGAAAAAGAAACTGTTCCTATTCTTCATTCTGTTGAACCTCATGTCATATTTGTGTGTCGCCTTCCTTCCACAAAATGTGCTGGAACGCCCAGTCATTCTCGACTGTGGTCAAGGAAGCTCGTATATCAAGCAATGCACTCGTCTTAATGTGCCCGACGAATGTGGAGCCGCTCTACTTGACTCTTTTAAACCGCCCGAATACCGTCATGGCCAACAAGGCAAGAGAATATTGGACCAGGACACGTCGCCTCCAACTTCGGAGGACGACTCTGAATTCATAGAAGTCTGCAATGCCACATGTGAATTCAAGGGTTTCGTTGAAGGAGTCCACTTCTGTACCAACGTGATAAACCACGTAAACGTGATAAACGTGAGTTAAAAGAATACCTAAAAACGAAGTTATTGGCTGTGATTTTATTTGTGGCAAACAATAAGCTCTTTCTTATGTTTTAGGTGCCCCAGCCATGCTACAGGTATGTTATTTTTATTGTCTTACAAATAGTTATAACTATTAGTAAACTCCTGACTTTCATGTAAAATCTTGCATTTTTTATGACGATTCCGATTTTTATCAAACTTGTAGCCTGCAAACATAAATTGTACAAACTGTAATACACGATACAAGTTTTCCTCCTACATTTGCTCAATGTTCATGGCGTAATTCATTCATTAAGAATGGCATAATAATATACAAGAATACCGTTTCATTTACTAACGCCAATACAATTAGTAAATTGAGTAATGTATTTTTGTAATAAAGGAACTAAATCGATTTTCTGCAGAGTGCTTGGTGTCAATTTCGAAACTCCAAGAACTGACGCAATTCAGTATGCTCCAGCCGAGCGAGATGTGCCTTCTCATTCTCACAATAATAGAAGTATGGGCTATAATAGCATGCGGCAAAATGGAGGGGGCGGTTCAGAAGATGACGATGAGCTCAAAGAGGAGTTAGAGGACAGGGTCACTTTTGGCTTCAAAGTTAAACTCAAAATCACAAAAGTGCAATTAGTCGACAGATGTCTTTATCTCCCAATTAGCGAAATATCTTTTGACCAAGGGCATGGCTATCGTGGCCTCTCGTGCAGCACCCAATCAATTGTGAAAAAGTGTCACATTGACTGCGCCAACAATACCGCGCTCAACTCTCACCTCGACACTATTCACTCAGAAACGGAGCTGCTAGACTCCATGAACTTTTGGCTTTATGGGTACGTAAATAATCTAAACCTCACGTTAAATCGTGAGTCACGATCTATTTACAGAATTGTATTTGTATTAAAATGTTTAATTAATTAATTTTTAGTTCATTGGTTGTCATTGCATGGATTGCGATGGCCGTCGTAGAATCACTCAGTGATGCTCTCTGTTTCCAAACTTTGGGGGACCAGCCACAACTCTACGGGTACAAATTTATATAATCTAAAGATTATAAAAGCAACTTTAGCATATTTTGCGTAGATTTGTGGCCATTTTCTTCCACGAGAGCCCAATCAAAAATAAGATTTAAACAATTTTCTCTGTTAATTTTCAGGAGACAGAGGCTCTGGGGCACTGTCGGATGGGGCACTTTCTCTTTCATTTCCGGTTATTTTATTGACACATACTCAAAAGGGAGACTGTTAAAAGACTATACCCCATGCTTCTATCTCACCGCTGGCCTCCTTACACTTGACATTTGTGTAGCTTACAAGTGGGACGTAAGTTTAATAAAGCAAAGGACGATTGATGCTATCATATTAATCGCAAGTACTTAGAATGTGCTCTGATTTCGTAGATTCGAGAGATGGACAAGCCCAAATCATTAAGGTAAATGAAGTTTGATTTGCATATTCCGATTTAATTCAATATTTTATGTGCTTCATTCGCTTTTGGTTAGTTCAGGTTAATGCTATAAGTGAAACGTTAGGTTTTAATTGAAATAATAAAATTGTTATTATCCGTTCCTGATTTGGAGGAAAGAGTATGACGCTTTCACCGATTTTCCCCACTTGAAATTAACCCTACAATAACTTTTTATGTTTAAAGGAGAGACGTCTGTGGGCTTCTCAGCAACTTACGCATTGATGTGTTCATAGTGGCCTGTGTAATTGTCGGTATGTGTACCGGATTGTTGTGGCAGTTCTTGTTTTGGTAAGGTCAAATAGCCAAACACCAATTTTGGAAAGGTCAATTTATCTAATAATGATAATAATGCTCGTGAATGGAATTATTAGGTATGTAGAGACGCTTGCAGAAAACAATTCGTCATCGTGTGAGTCCACGCGATGGCTCAAGTTGCTAGAAGGGCTTATTCTAGCAGTGCAGTGTTTCGGTGGCGAACTTCCTTTCTTCTTTTTGTCTGGATGGATTATTAAAAAGTTGGGCCACGTTCACTGCATGACGTTGGTGCTGGGAGCTTTTGGAGTTCGTTTCATTATCTACTCCTTCCTAACAAATCCTTGGAGTATTCTTCCCGTCGAACTCTTCCAAGGTCTCACTTACGGAATCTTCTATGCAAACATGGTGAGTTACGCGAACCAAGTGAGTCCTCCAGGAACTGCTGCAACAGTTCAGGGTATAGTGCAGGCAGCTTTCGTTGGCATAGGTCAGTCAAATTCTAACTTTCACTTTTTGCTTTAAAAAATAAACACAAATTATTCTTTGGTAATAAATGATTGGTTTGGTCGACAGGAGTGGCAGTGGGGAGTTTGGTGGGAGGGCTGATATTCCAGGGAGCAAATGCTTTCCGTGTTTTTGGTATCGGGTGTTTGATATTTTGTGTTCTCCATGCCTTGGCAATGGCAGTTTTGGGACGCCACGCGTCTTATCCGTTTCCGCAGGGGAGGGGCGAAGCTGAAGGACAAGAGATGTGCCGGATGAGTACTAACTCGGTGCAAGAAGACTACGTAAATACCCCTGAAGAAAGTGAGCCTGATGCAACTTGACAGTAACAGAATAATTAAACCATTATAGTCAACATAATTTACAAATAATACATATCAAAACATACATGAAATTCTAGGAGAAATCTTGGATAAAAATTATGATTCTTCTGCGCGTCAGTTTTATTGACGGCGGAAATCATAAGATGATACAAAAATCCTTCCTGAAAACTTATCAGTATCGCTCTCTTCTCCGGTTCTTTTCTATTACGTTATGTTGCGCTCTTATATGGCAAGTCATTTATCCATGCCGTAATTATTATTAAGTTACTCTTAAGTAGCGTGATATCTTATGTTATTGCATTAATAATGTCGTTTTTGTGTTAAGCTACAGCCTCAGGTAATAAGTTTACCGTAAATAATTTACTGCATCTATTGTAATTATTTATTTAATTTCAATGTTATGCTATATTGACAAACATTATTTTGGTTGTATAATACAACTTGTATTGTCAGTGAATGAAAGGAGATATTCATCCTTTCTCACTGATGATACGTAGCATAGGATTATTTTCAGTTCCGCAACAGAAGGAGACACAAGTCGGTCTCTCATGTCGTTTTATGATAATTATTTTGCGTTTAGTAATCTCACAGTATTTATAATTAACATTTGTATTTGTATAACAAGTTGTCCTCATTTGCCTCGCACAATGTTCTGTAACATTTCTCATTTTCCAATTTGTTTTTTTATTGAGCAAAAATTGTTTCTTATGATTTGTATAGTTGAAGTCGTCACTTCACAAAAAGAATGTTTTGCAATGATTACTAAGATTGACATTCACATTGAACGTAGTATTTTGAAAAGAATTTGTTTTTAGAAATTTTCGAAGCTTGACTGATTGAGTGTGTGTTTGTCTTTTTGGTATGTGTGGATTTTACTACAGGTCCTGTGCGCAGTCACAATGAGATACTAATCTAGGCAGAGAGGCACAAAGTGATCAAAAAATTTCATGAGAGCGATGATGTGGATCTTTAATTGCTGGTGATGATAAGTCATGCTGTCCCTTCCCATTTCTAAAAGTTTTTCTTGCGTGTGTGCTGTGTACACTAAATCTATCATTATTATTACTAAAAACTAAGAGCATTAATAATTTTAAACGGTGAATTGAAAAAGTCATTAGTTATAATTTATACTTAGTATAATATTTGTAGAAAGGTATAAGGATAAAAATAATTCAGATAACTCAGACTGACTGACGCTTTTTACTGAATCGGTAAATGTAAAAGTTATTGAATAATAACAGTACTCATTGAGATTGTACCACATACTTCGTACAACTTAATCATGATTCATGAATTGTATAACCATTTAATACACTCTTTTATTAACAATGATATTAACCAAGTAGCTATTTGTAAAAGATACGTAGGTACCCAGATGAGATTCACAGTTTAAAAAAGCTAACTCAAGTAAATATTATAGTAACCTATTTTAATCCTTTTTGTTCAGGAACAGGAAGGCAGAGAAAATGAACACAAGTCACTACATAAGAGTGGATTTGAGATAAGAATAAAAACCAAAGAGCAGGCGTGATCACAATAAATGATACTAAACGATTTTAAAAGAGAAGTCAGTCAGTTACATAAATGTATGTGTAAATTCGTTCAAGTTATCCATCACAATTCAAAGATAGGGGAACACGAACCAAATGTGTCAATTTATGAGATCTAGTAGGTGAATGCTGAAGGCTTTGATGAATGATGATAATTAGTTAGTCATATGTTAAATTAATTATTAGAGTACCTAGTATAGTTTTCATACTTTGCACTGTACAAACTGTGATCAATAGTAGTTTAAATGCTTTGCTATTTACGTTTCTTTGTCCTTCCTAAGCAAACCTCTTTGTAAAAAATCCCTTGACATCTCCAGCTCAGCAAAGCTTTTCTTGTATAGGTCCCCAAAATGGACAATGATAATAATATGGCTGCTTAACTATAAGGGTAGTGTATATGGACACAACTGACAATACTAGTTAGATTTTGGAATCTTTTTTAGAAAGAGATGATATTTTCGTTGTACAACATAATATTCAGTTGTAAAAGATAAATTATAAATCTTCTGACAATTCTTTCACTTATTTTTATTTAATGGACGAAATACGTAGATTTGAGTGATATTCTACATACAATAGAGGATATAGTATTTTTGTTCACTTAGAATCTCCTCCGGTGCAAAACATGATATATACAAAATACAAACCTTTCGTGGTATGTAAATAACAAAGCTGATGCAGACGAAAACAAAAAGAAAGAATTGAACAATAAAAGCAACAACGAATATTATAATTGATTATTTTAAAAATAATGTTGGCTACAGTTTATTTAAATATGTCCGTTTTATACAGGTTCTGTTTGGTAAGTGGTAATATAGCGATAGGAATGATGGTTTTCTATAATTTTCTTCCCGCTTACAATGTAACCATATCCATGCCCTGTCGGCCGTGTCAATTTTTTGGTCAGCATTGCATTAACGGATCTGGCGAAGTTTTACACCTTTTTTCTACAAATGGTTTCTATATAAAGAAATCTAAACTCCTTTTTATCCCCATGTCGGGAATTGATAGAAGTTGCGATGGACTTGCTCAAGATACTTGAGTCTTGGTGCGGCCCTTTGATAACCATGTAAGAAACCGGAAGTAGTAGCAAATGTCTACTACAAATGATGCATCTGCTTATTTTTAACTGATGTGCCAATTTAAATCACTAATCTCTACTTCTTATTAATAATTTATTTTTCCAATCTTGAAGTTTAAATAGTTTAGGGTATTTTAGTTTATACTTAAGGCGAGTTCGACAAATGTCAGCAAAGACGACAAGAATTTGGACAATTTTGATGCATGTATTTTGGATTTTTCTCACATTCCCCATGGTCTGCCCAATAGTTACAGTGTCTGTGAGAATCCGCACAAGATGAACTAGTTGGAGTTGGGGAATTAGTCGTGGTTGTTGAAGTGGTTGGTTCTTCAGGAGAAATGGAGGAAGGGCACGAGTTACACGACTTCCGGCAGTACGTTAACATATAATCAGGGTTGCGTTCACACTCACCCCTTCGCGCCCATCGTACGCAGTACTTGTTGAGATCTTCACAGGGTTTGTCTATAAAATGAAGAATTTAGAAAGAATTAGCGGAAACATTTAAACGAGCCTGACCGATGTCAAAACATATTTTTTTAAACTTACGGCACTGGCTACAGGAGGATCGACAATTGGCTTTCATCCATGCTGCATTTCTCAAACATTCGCCTCGTTTTGCCCAATACGAACAATGCCGATGATAATCCATACATTGAGATGGAGGTTTCGTCGTTGGGGCTAGAGTTGTGGTACTCGGTTTGGAGCCTCCACTTCCACCTCGACACTTATACAATCTATTAACCTTCTCCACGTCCAAAGTTGAGAAGCCACTTCTCTGACCTATTGTTTTATTTGGATCCTTAGGCAAAATTGTAGGTCGTCCTTGAGATTTTGAAAATGCGTATGCCCCGTAGTGCATCACGGAGTTGAGATCATAGGGTACACTCAAATTTTGTGCATCTTTCCATGAATATTTCTGAAAGTTAAACTCCATGCCTTGCTGAATGTTGTTAAAATAGACGGTAACATAATCATCTCGATCGTATCTTGATTGTTCGTGCCAAAATCCAGTTGCATGCATTAACTCATGTACAACTATTCCTGTGTACTCACAGCCAGGTCCGATGCTTACCGGTTGAGCTCCTTTATAATTAGCAATTAACGGTTATATTTGTTCTTAAACATACACATAATTGTAATTCTGACTCTGCTTGATAGGACATGAAAAAATTAGAATTGCATACCACCAGATCTACCCACATAGCTGCTGCATCCACTGCCTCTGTAAATATGAATGTAGTCGTTTTCTGTACTACGCGGATGAAATGTGATGCAAGTTCGATCATGATACTCCATC
This sequence comes from Cyphoderus albinus, assembly GCA_021029165.1. NCBI lineage: Eukaryota > Metazoa > Arthropoda > Collembola > Entomobryomorpha > Paronellidae > Cyphoderus > Cyphoderus albinus. The sequence continues at coordinate 7,822 of VYYJ01000620.1, read as the reverse complement.
ATGGCCTTCGCAATCACACCCCTTTGTTGCGAATCTGCATCAAATAACAAACAACGCATCATTGTAATAATAATGTTTCATAGAATCAATATTTATTTATTATTCACTTTAAGAATAAATTATGGATATAAATGTGGTTGTTTAATATAGTTCAACAAATTATTTATGTAGAAGAGGTTGCTTCACAAGGAGTGTCATTACAGGCCAACTTACTAAAATCTGATGAGATAACGTACGGAATTTTCCCTTGTATCCACTTCTGTCTTTCATTCACAATGGCGTTTTTCTCGATGTCTGCACACTCCCGTTTGCTGCTCAGAATGATATCCCCTTCATATAAACCAGCAAACTCAATGGGGTCAGCATATTTTCCATTTTCGTCCACTTTAGGTGGGCTATCCGCTAAGGAAGTCGGTAAACGTTTATTCTTCAAATTAAATAAATGTCGGGTAGCGGGAATTTTAGAGGAACTTACCGACTATTCCAAGTCCATTCTGAAAATCAATTGGGGTCATTGGTTCACCTGGAACGTATTGCGAGTCCTTATAAAATTGTATAAAATAAAGGTTAAATTTTAAATTCAAGAATGCATTGAGTGTAACACGATTGATTTAAGACTTACATCAAAAACTGGGGTTGCGTGCAAATGTTCATGTGGGTCAGTCCATGCTTCCACGAAAGAAACGGAAATAACCAGCAAAACCTGCCAAATGCGCCACAGTTCGGAGTCCATTGTGACATAAGAATTTTAAGGTATGTGAAACAGTGATTGCGCAGGAAGAGGAACTGATACCGATTTCGACCTTACACTTTCCTATTTATATGAAGATTTATGATGATGCGTAATGTGTGCGTGGAAGAAAACCTCTTGTGCAAGGTTTCTTTGGAATTCGCCCGCTTTGGAACCTTTTATTTTTTTTCCTATTCAATTTACTGAATATTAATTAGTACTTATCGACTGATTACCATAAAATGTTGGTTCCACAACGCTATACGTGTTATGCCATCAAAAATACCGGAATAATCATGAATCATGCGTGAAGAAAATAAAATGTCTAATTTACGTATGAAATTGGAATAAATAAATCCGGAACAATAAATAAACTAGAATTAAACTTCCATATGCTAAACTTGTTATTGTCAATACAAAGGAGTTTGTTGCTCAATTTTTATTCGTTTTGGTATGCCGTGAAAGGGTTTATAATGGTACTTTTGTTGTATAAATCAGAAGGAAAGACGATTTGACGTGCCAATTTTTCCAAATGCAGTTGATTATTCTTCGGTTCAGAATTCGAATATATCCTTATCCATATTGCCAATAGGAAGGATGTCTTGAGTCTTCAGCATTCTGCAATGTCATAAAAATATTTTTTAGTGATTTTATTATTCAGAGAAAAAATGAATCATTTTAAACGTTTGCTTACGTGCGACAAGCTTCATTGAACCCGCAAGAGCCACAGAGCATCACTTTGAATTTGCCAAACTGAATATTTCCAAGGTCTTCCTGTCGAGTTTGGCTCTCTTTTGAATGCACCTCCAGAAGGATCGACTTAAACAAAGAAACGTTGTCAACTCTTCCTTTAAGGCCATTCCAAGCAGAAGAACTTTCGCTTTGTTTACTAGAAATGACTGGAAAGAAGTGGAACTCATTCCATTGGCTTGCAAGTTGCTCCCATTGGTCTTTCCAAATGATATCTCGTTCCGTATGATTGAAAAACAGCAACAGGATTCTCGACACTGGATAAGTCATTTTGCGTTTGCGCAAAAAGTCAGCCACACGTACAAATGGGGTAATTCCAGAGCCGCCTGCGAAGAACGCCAACGTATCACAGTTGCTGAAGAAGCTTGGGTCGTACGAACCTGCAAAAGAAAGTATAAATTTGTTCGTGAAAAATTCCGTTACCACACCCAAAACTCGACTGGGGTTATGTGTGATTAGTAATTTGTTTATAGTTGTTTACCTTCAACACTTCCCAACTCCAGAGAAGCATTCAGTGGAAGCTGGCCGAGTTCCTCGGTAAATTTCCCGTCTTGATAAATTTTGATTATGAAATAAATTACTCGTCTGTCTTCGGCATCGCTGTTGGTGTTGTCTTCGCTTGAACTTTCCAACAAACTTCTACTGACTGGCGTGTATCTCCTGACCCGACCGCGTTTCTCTTTCAGTCGCAGTTTCAAATGGAAGCCAACGGGTACTCCCACAATGGAGGATGACACCACCTGAACTCCAATCAAGACAACATCCGGAGTAAGATTTTCCTTTGACACAATTGTCCCTGAAACGAAGTCGTCCATTTGAAACAGTCTGCTGTCTACTATGCGATTATTGTCTTCAAGCGGCGAACCGAGACTTTTCCACTGACCTGAAATTGGTAATACAGAAAAACTAGAATTTTGACTCAATTGGGTAAATGACAAGAGACAATTGCTGGGAATTGTAGAAATAAAAAATAGTTTATTGAAATCGAGTCAACCAACCACCAACCTCAAGTTTTTAATTAGAGTTCGCTTTTGATTGCGAAAACTTATTTTGAAATTGTTTCCATGTAAATTATGACTAACCCAAAGTTGGCTTATTGAATGTTATCACAGCTCTTCTAAACGAATTCTGAAAGTTAACCCGCAGCGAGTCATCCTCCAAACTTTGCACAAGCCTGACGTGTGACATCCATAAGTCCGGGGGTTTGAGAATAACTTTGAGGAGGAAAAATTCTCTATTTAATACACTGATGCACCAATTATCTTCAGAGAGATCATCGTTGTAGAGTGTATCGACCTGTTTAAAATCAAACTCTATAAAATGTTTTTCCGCTTCCGCAACAAGCTAAAATTACTACTATACTAACGTGTGCGCGCACATACTTGAAAAGTAATAGAAGAATCATTTTGCGAAAAGGTAGTCCTAGGGTGTGGTAATGAAGGGACTAGAGATTTAGCTTGTATGTCATTTCCGACTTCTTCTGCTTCATCAAACGACTCACCAATATCGATAAGAAGGTAGCCTTTCATGCAGCTCTTAAGAATACTGTCGTAGTTAACCCACTTATGAATCTCATTGAACAAGGCAGTGGCGTCTTTGCCGGCTCCTTTCATCAGTTCAGGTACACCACCGGGGTGGTAAGGAATGTACTCCGTGACATCGTACACACAATTTCGAATCACCATCCAACAATCTGACTCTGAATTGTGTTTAGCAATTTCCGACAGAGGAATCTTTCTCCTGGTTATCGGTCGAATGCGGCTTTCCTGCAGCTTCATCCACTTCACCATTGACATGCCCGGACTAACCAGATTGCGAGCCTTTTTTACTTTTGTCACTAAACCACGGAAAATAAAACGCAAATAATTTTAATCTCGCAAAAAATGATTGTGACTGTGAGAGCATTCTTAAAAACAATCTTACAGGTCGGAGGTGGCATTGCCAAAGAAGCCGACGCCTGAACTAAGTCCGCTCCCAAAAACGATTTCGCAGGCGCTTCCTTTTTCTTCTCATCTTCTTCCGGCGCTGAAATTGTTATCGACGCGACTATGCCAATGTCACCATCACCGTCACTTTTGACCTGCGGTCTTTCAGTTTCACCCACCGATGTTGTGTCTAGTTGGATAAGAACAGGTGGTGCTTTGAATGGAGGGACCGACAATTCTTTCTTTTCTTGTTCATTTTCCGACATTTGGGAAAGATTTGCCAAATCCTAAACCAGGACCTTTTCTCACATTGTCACATTAAAAGCCCTGATCTGAATACGGATGGTCCGGATGGAGCTGTAATATTTAAAAGAGCTTAGTTGTTGATTTCATCTAATTCATAAAGCGGAAATCATCTGAGATGACTTTAAAAACACATGTCTATGTCTGGTAAAAAAGTGTTTTTACTTGATGAATTCACTCACGTGTCTGCAAATTTGCAACTCTCCTCCGTAATAAACTTTGCTTTTTGCACATTTCTTTGCATAAAGGCAGAGCCACATTATAAGCGTGCAGGTCATGGGAATGGGAGGGTATTTCCGAGCGAGCCTTCTCATGCTCTCATACTAAACTTTTTACATATGAAGGTATGGCATTCGTTTCAATGAGGGAATGAGTAATACCTAACACCTAACGTAAACGTAAACGATTTCATCTTTCATCAGCAGGCAATGACTCATTGTCCTTTTACAAACAAAAATAACTCAGCACATAAACCACATTCAATCACCTTCCACAGATGACTTGATGAAAGACAAAAAGCAAATACAAAACCAATTACATTCAGATTTTTGAGGACGTCACTTGGAATTGGATCTTTTAGAAGGAAGAAATGTAAATATATTTTTCGAGAGAAATAAAAATTGTAAAAACTTTAACTTTGGATTTGTGGAGAGCAGTAAAATATCCTGAAAAAATACCACCTCCTTGATCCAAAACGACCAAGTATTTTTGAATCGACTTTTATAACAGTTAGTCAGTTAGAGTGCAATTTGAAGTGTAAACAAAGAACTTTTAATATTCAAACACGAGTAAGGAGTACGTCAAAATTAGAGTGAGGTAAAACTAAAACTTCTTCAAGAAAAAAGTTTTTTAAAACGAATCATATAATTTTTAATAATATTGACATTTCTTTGTTTCTCATAAACTTTGACATTGACATCTGACAGGAACCGTAACTTTTGGAACTAGTTCAACATTCAACATGTCTCTCTCGTCGATGGAAAGTAAGTTCTTCATTTTCGTGCACGAGAATTGACGAGAACAGTTTATTTATTAAGCAGTTGATAAGATTTAACATATTAACAAAGATTTAAGAAACCAATATTAATTTGAGGATACAAAAGTAAATGCTGGACATTTCTCTGATATAGATCATCTGTTTAATCTGAAATTCGCCGTGAAAGAGCTGGAGCGAAACGCTAAGAAATGTGAAAAGGAGGAGAAAGCAGAAAAATTGAAATGTAAAAAGGCGATTGCAAAGAATAATATGGAAGTTGCTCGAATACACGCAGAGAATGCGATCCGTCAGAAGAATCAGAGTTTAAACTACCTCAGAATGAGTGCCAGAGTGGATGCCGTTGCCAGTCGAGTTCAAACAGCTGTGACCACAAGAAAGGTTAACTACAATTATTTTGAAATAACTTCCTTCAGGTGTTGCAAGAAACTGTGTACTAAATTTTCCAAATTCAATTAAATGTTAGGTAACAACTGTCGATGGCAGGTGTCGTAAGAGCAATGGATGCAGCAATGAAATCGCTGAACTTGGAAAAAATTTCTGCTCTAATGGATAAATTTGAAAAGCAGTTTGAAGATTTGGATGTTCAAAGCTCCTACATGGTATGTGCACATAAAACCTTTTAATGTAATTGGAGATTAAATACCATGTTACAATAATCCTATAAAATCAATTCTTTTCTAACAGGAAAACACAATGTCTCAGACGACTACCACAGCAGTGCCTCAGAATGATGTTGATAATCTTATGCAATCCGTAGCAGATGANTTTCTAACAGGAAAACACAATGTCTCAGACGACTACCACAGCAGTGCCTCAGAATGATGTTGATAATCTTATGCAATCTGTAGCAGATGAAGCTGGGTAAGGAAAACAAAATGCCAGTTAACAGTTAAGTTTAAGCCTTTCATTTAAAAATAAATATTTCTCTGATTTTAGTATCGAACTGAATATGGAACTTCCTCGCGGAGAAACCGAGTCCATAGCGTCATCACAGGTTTCGCAAGAGCAAGACGAATTAACCGCTCGACTAGCCAGACTTCGACAAGAATAAACGTTAAAACACAATACGAACACACATTACCAAAATATTTTGTACGGAAGCCGAAATAAACCAGCCAGAGCCAGCAATCAGCATACTGTAGCATCGTCGACATATTGTTTGGATTTTCCATAATTTCCACAATAAAATTCTTTTATAAATAAATATTTACTTGAACTTAAATGTCTATTAGTAGAAAATACATCCATAATATATTATCGTTTTTGTAAATATTTGAAAATGTCTTTATTCAAATTAAAATAGAACGCATTAAAATTGATCGTGAATTAATGTACCTTTATGTAATATAATAATGTATTTTATCTCGTTACGTCCCCAAAATTTTCGATAAGAATCCAAAATAATAATAGCTACCGATCATCGTTAAAATTCGATGATAGCAATAAATCAAAATAAAGATTTGCAGCATGATTTCTCCGAATTGTGATGTATATTTTTTCCGCAATTAATGATAAAATATTTATTTGGGAAAAACTGTCCTTATAAGAACATCTTAGCATATCTATGACATGTACATAATGTCTCTACACTTCAGGTGTACAGGTTGCACGTTGCTTTTACTACCTCCGAATATTTCCGAAAGAGAAAGCGACTGGGCTGTAAAGTAGAACGCAACGGATTTTACGCGATTATGATGCATTGAATAACAACAACATCAGACGAAAAGTCGCCTTGTACATTGCAGAGTAAACTCGAAACAATAATTCAATAAATAAAAAATCATCTTAAAATTGTCTTTTATCAACTATTAAAATGGGCTGAAGAATTAAAGGAAATATATTCCAGCAAGTGCAATTATCCTTCAGTAGAACCCTATCCCTTACCTTTCGCAATTCGACAAGCAAAAGAGTAACGACATTGGAGACGTAGAATTTAAGATTCCATTTTAAAACACCATCAAAAAAAATTATATTTGGAAACAGTCTCGTTAAATACCGGCCGCCACCATTACTCGCTCCACAAATCCTTTCCTATCTCAGGGTTCCAATATGAAAAGGCAAAATGTTAGAACCCTCTCTCTGGTGGTCACAACTTTCACTTATCTTCTTATAGGAGCCGCAGTTTTTGACTCACTCGAGTCTACCACGGAGCAACAAAGAATCGAAGTTTTAGCTGGTATAATCAATCAACAAGCCATAAGCATTTCCCACTTAACACCAAGTAAAAATAGCCAAATGTCTTTATTACTTTCACCATAACTTTCTCTCTTTCAGAACTACGAGACGATCTTAAAGATAAATACAATATAACAGATGAAGATTACAAATGGATTGAGCAAATGGTGATAGCAAACAAACCACATAAAGCTGGACCACAGTGGAAATTTGCTGGAGCATTTTACTTTGCCACCGTGGTGTTGGCAATGATTGGATATGGACATTCCACGCCGTCGACTTATGCAGGGAAAGCATTTTGCATGCTTTATGCAGCAATTGGAATTCCCCTGGGCATCGTCATGTTCCAGAGCATTGGTGAACGACTTAACAAAGGTGCTTCGATTATCATTTCTCATGGGAAGAAACTCCTCAAATTTAAAAAGACGGAAGCAACCGAGGTAAGACATGGATTGGGTTGAGAAGGAAAGGAATGAAAGTAAAAGTGGAAAGTTTGAGACAATGTTTTTATTTTTTCATCTCAATGCAGATAAATTTAATGATGGCTACGACCGTACTCTCTTCCATTATTATGACGGCTGGGGCAGCAGTTTTTTCTAAATATGAAGGGTGGACCTATTTTGACGCGTTTTACTATTGCTTCATTACGTTGACCACGATAGGGTAAAATCACTTTTGCACGGAGAATGGGAGAAAGTCGTAATCTTTCACTATACTCGATTACATGTTTTTCATGTTGAAATAATTTTAGGTTTGGAGACTATGTCGCCCTTCAAAATGATCATGCGTTACAAGAGAAACCGGGCTATATGGCGCTGTCGGTTGTCTTCATTCTCTTTGGTCTCGCAGTCGTAGCTTCCAGTATTAACATCTTGGTTCTTCGATTCATGACAATGTAATGAAGGAAATTTTAAAACTCCATTGTAGTGTGAAACAAAAATT
>VYYJ01000619.1:0-50290 GCA_021029165.1 Cyphoderus albinus | reverse complement strand
GTACCAATTTTGGGCTCATTTGGAGCAACTTTATTTTTTACTCCTTCCGGGGGGGTTACCCTGGCTAGTTTTCAACATCTTATCATAAGCCTCAGAAATGATAAAGGCCTTGTCAAACGATGAAAAGTAGTCTAAGGATAGTGAGAATGAGAGCTGATTTCAAGTGGGCGAGATATAAAAAATGCAAGCAAAACGAAAACCTCTCAAGAAAATCTGACTGATAATGCCAATGCGGACAAGAATTCTACTTTTAATGTGGACAGGAAAGAGGACGACGAAAATTCTGACAGCAGCAGAGCTAGAGAGGAAATAAAACTATGTACCTATTTGACATCAAAAACGAGATGAAACATGACGAAGGCGAAATATGAACTGAACATATGTAGATGAAATGAGATGGCGAGCAGAACTTTGCAACCTTTGACGAAGACAAGCTCAGTGATGATGATGATGACTGCATGGAATAATTCGCAATAAAATAATGTTTTGGAAGAGAAAAGATATTACCGATATGTATGATCGATTGAAAGAGTACGGACTAACTCAATTTTACTACAGCAAACAGGACTTAGATGAACTAATTTGTGCACATGCTGCACTTAATCGCACAAGACTAGATGATAAAGATTGCGTATGTGACGACTTTTGGGACCTACCGCTTAACCAGATTCTGATGACTTGATGACATTATATGAAAAATTTATTGACTTAAATAAACATTTTCTCACAAAATACATGAAAATGCTACAAAATTAGCAGAAAATTTCTGCCAGAAATACTGGAACGACAGCCCACTGCCGAAATTAGATGAATGTTTTTGTATAAATTTTCGCTACGACAAAAAAACCCTGTTGCATTTTTATATAAACAAGTTTTATTTTAAAATGGCTCTGTGTGGAAACCAATTTTCAAATAATTAAGAAGTGAAAATTTATTTTTATTGTCAAATAGATTTATCAACTATTAACTGTAAAGAAGAAATGCAATAATTTTGTTATATTACATTTTTATTTGAAGTAGGGGTTGTAACGAAAGCGCTCAAACGAAACTCCAACTTGTGGAGAATTGTTTTGGTAAGCAATTTACAACGAATAATTTTTACATGCACACAGCTTTCTGTCGATGTTCCTGCTGTTGCTAATGTTTTCCAAAATTAACCTCGTCTCAGAAATGCATGCTAGCTGACAACTCCTGTATTTTGCTTTTTGCTTTTTAAATGACATTAGCTAGCTTATCACTGAAATTTTATCGGGATCATAAGCAGATTACATCACCCTTTTAATCACGTATTTTTTAAGCTGTAAGGAAATTTATGTACTATATGCTTATCTTATGCTTATACTATGCGTGTGTAGGTTGTTTTTAAGAAATATTTTGCTTACCTTCGATCTTTAAGGCGTTAATTTGAGTTCCTGGGTATTAACAACTTTTTTGTCACTTTGACACGTTGAAAATATAAAAGTTTTTATATTAAATAGTCAGTATTTAAAAAGAGTCACAATTTAAACACTCAAGTTCACCAAGTTGCACAGTAAATGTTTGATTTGTTTCGTTAAGAGTGTTCCACAAGTCTGATCTGCGTCTTACACTTAGCACAAAACCGCTTTATCTCGTTTATTGTTTCACGTAGAGCATAAAAATATTTTATTTCTTAATTTCATTATTAGTCTGCCAACAACAAACCGAAAGCGAATCAAAGACAAATTATTACCGCAATGATTATTATTTATTACTATTTCTTCTTATCATTCATTATTAAATTCAACATTTCTTTCTTAGGATTCATTCAACTCAATCTTCGCATGCGTCAACTCATTAAGTTTATCTCTGCTATCTCATAACACCAGCATTGAGAACGTGAATCAAAGCAAAGCAGACGCATATTCGCTGTTCCATGGTTCATGTCTTATTTTGCTCAGTTTTTAATGGGCATTTTTATGTTTGTTTATAACAAGCAGGTCCCGATGAAACAATAAAAGACGTATGAATGATATCACCGTTCTAATCTGTGGGGTTGAGGTTTATGAATTTTTCTATAAAATCGGAACATGATTTCAAAGCAATAACAAACAGGGCAATTAAATGACGCAAGGATGTAAATTTTTTAATCATTTATTTATATGATAAAACAAAATAATTGTAAATTAAGTGTTTACAAGTTGTAATGCTACACATTTAGATCTCTCTTTACTTCATTCAAAAAATCATGAACATTCTTATTATAATGGTAAGTATAATTAACCACAATAGTGATAGAATATGTATGTATGTAGGTGTATGTTTTAATACAATTCTTTAATTTGTAGATTCTTGGTATTTAATAATAAACGTTTTAAATGTTTTGTTAAATCGTCATCTTTTCAGGATACAAAAAACTTATCAAAACAAATATATTCAAAGATTTAATTGAATTGTTTTCTTCACAGGTTCGAGCATAATGTAGGATATTTTGTAGGTAAACTATTTAGAGTTTTAATTAGTTACGTCCATAACATTTTATACATTTAACAATACTGATTAATTATTCATTAATTAATCCAGTGCAGTTGATTCATAAAAGTATTTTAAAGGTTTATTTAGTTTATCTTGACATAACATTTCGTCCTTAGCAGTAAACGTCTAATTTAATTTGGTAGGTCAGCGAACTCCATCATCCATATTAATTTTATATTCCGCTTTCATTCTATTCTTTATCGCCATCATTGTGTGTGTGTGTCCGTGCGTCAACAAAAATTATTTGGATGAAACGAGTAATGTCGAGTTTGAACGGGATTTCTTTAAGAAAGGTTTTCCAGTCGAATATTTTAAATCGTCAAGGAAGGTCTTAACAGTACTTAAGAAAATTAGATACATTTTCATAATAATAAATTATGTTTACATAAAAACTGTATTATCTAATTAACTAATTAGTTAATTGTTTTAGTATCTAGAGATTTTATATATATTTTCAACCTGTTAATTTAATCACAATCAACTAGAAACACTTTAGCTAATTAGAAACAGAGAAAGCCACATCACATCTAGAAGTATGCAAGTTAGTTAAGCCTAGGTACGGTTACGTTGTTATTCACACCTTAATTAAACTTTCTCCCATTTTAATGAAACCGGTGATAAAAATAAGTTAAATCACAATTGACAGAAACACAACCGAGCTAGAACCCTTTTGAACGTAGTTAGTTAGTACTTAGCTAATTTTCCATCGTCCTTAAAAACTATTTTGTTATAGCCAGTAATACACGTCTTCATCACATCACTCTGATTGAACTTTACACAAAGATTAATCTTATTAATTAATTAGCACTGATTAAACATTCAATTAGTGAAATTAAGTCATTAATCAAAGACAGATGGTGTGATAAAGAACAAGAAGCTCACCAAACGTTTGAGGTTAAAACATTATTTTTTGAATCGTCACCCACAGAAAATAACTATCACTAATGAATTGAGGCGAATTACTTAATTAGCATAAATTCAGCACCTTGATCAACATTCAATTTCAATTACTAGTTAAAGCACATTTCGTCACATCTCACATCAATTTACCGTTTATCACGTTACGCCACGCCACTAACAAACAACTTTATTTATTTACTCGGTATACGCATAAATCCGCAAACAACAACCACGACCAGCAACGGCAGCAACACGAATCAAAATCAAACGATCAACAGAATCTTTTCCCCAGTCCTTTAAATATTGTTAAATACCAATGCAAATGCAACGTACATACACCAAATGACACGCATCCATTTATTTGGCAAAAAATTCACGACAACAATAATTGAGTGTAGTAAAGATCGTATCAATTATCTAAAGTGATTTAGTTGTAAAAACTCTGAAAAACAAAACATTAATAATATTTTAATCAATCTTATCGGATCGTATCCATAATGCATCATTACAACACAAGAATAACCCACAATACAATGCAAATACACTGAAATACAATAAAATCACAGAAATCCACAAACAAACAACGAACTCTCACTCACATCAAATTTAGAAGCTACTTTGATTGATTGACTTTAATGGAACAGGAGACTGGATCAAATTGAAACACAGAAACAGTTAAATACTAAAGCTTCCAGTTTATGGCATTCGGTTCTCCATTTTCATGAGAACCTGCGCTTTTTACGGACCATGAAAATAAAATGCATAAATACTCGTTTATTACTTTCTGTTTGCCATTGCCATAAAAAGGTAAAAATGTTAATGAAAGTTGAGTTTGATTCACTCGCTCATTCCACTCAGTTAGATTAATGAATCCTTTCACTTCATTTACTACCCACCTATCTCTTACATAAATGTATCAATTACCAAATTGCAGAATTTATTATAGACCACTGACAAAAGTATTTTATTACACACAACCGACAAGACACACAAATCTAAGTAGTAAATACGTAGACTTTGAACGGGGACGACGAACCAACACCGACAAATAACACAGAATTCGACAAGTGGTAGTAAAGTTGAAAGTAAGTAGATAGACTCAGACAGAAACTTTTCATGTTTGTTGATGGAATGGGGAAAATATGATTATCTTTGCATTTGATAGCCACACACCTCATACACTCATGAGTAATGAGAAGCACAATCAACCAGATAGAATTGGAATTGGAGTACTAGCAGCATAGCACTAACGAAAGCTTTAATATTTAGTTAGTTAATAGTAGAGTTAATACATTTAACCTGTCTAGGTAAAATTCATGTTATTTACATTATGTACATTACATAGATTGTTATGTTACGTAGTAAAACCGGGGTTTTATTAAAAGTAGTATTTTCATGATCGATTGTCTGGAACAAAGAGAAGAGAGAGAAACGCCGTTCCTTTTTTGCTTCTTTCAATCTCCAGTAAAATAGAAAATGCTTTTGACTCCAGCTACTTAATACAATAGTAGTGAATGATAGCAGCTATTAGTGGTAGGTTTGGTTGAATCCATCACTCTAATCTAGTATGATGTCTAGTTAGACGGTACAATTCAATTACGCTTACTTTTATAGACAATTAAATATCTTTTTAGTTGCATTTTATGTAAGTGAAAGTAATTTTTATAAGTAACAAAAATAAATTGAAAAATAGATATTATATGATGATGCAGCTTCTGCCAATTTCCTCAGCGTCCACATCCACGTGCACCTCAACGTAAACCGTTAACCTCATCGTCAGTATTCAATTCATCAGTCCAAGAAACTTAAATTTTGTCACAGAGTTCAAGGAACCAAATTTCTACACTACGCATCAACGTCTATAATCCCTAACTATATATAATTGTCTACAGAACACCACTACATTAGAGTGCTAATCCAGTATTTTAACTATGAATAACTAATTAAGTTGAATCTGAGGTTAATTAATTGTTGGAGTCACAACGATCAATATTTTTTAGTATTTAAGGATGTACTTAAGTGAAATACTTGAGATCGAAAACAGTCAACTTTAACCTAATCTAACTACCTGTGCCACTGCCATGTGCATGTATGCATGTGTATGTAGATAATTAAATTAGACACAGCAGAACAAACACCGTGTAAAAATAAAGACTCAAAAATCCGCTCTTCTATTCTATCTACACACCACCACACAAATTGTTACAGCTAGGTATCTGCTATGTATTCTAATTTTATGATTATTTTCTCACTTTGTTCCTTGCCTGCACCTTTTGTCATTTCAGATAAGACGGAAGAAATAAATTTGTGCACAATACTGATAATAATAATAATACTAAAACCATTTCCGGGAATACCCATTTCAAATTTTGTTACTTTCTTTTCCTCTGTGCCTGCTTTCATTTCCATTTCATTGTTGTTTTGTTTTTGTTTTCTTTTGTTATTGTTACAGGTTGCATTCCGCATCTTTAACGAATCCTTTTTATCCTTGCTCAGAATGAGAATAAATAAGATAAGATAAAGATGGAAGATGCTTCCTCGCCTTGTTAACATACCACATCGCGCATCCAATTATCTTCATAAATAACATCCATAATAATAATAAGAAGCAACAAAGAATATGTAACTACACCTCCAGCCTTGTCGTTGAACTTTACTTACATGTTACCAACTCAATTTTCTTTGGCGTACCTTGCAACAGACAAGAAGAAAGAAGAAGAAAGACGACGAAAGAATAAAGAGAGACGAGAAGGGAATTGAAGGAGAAACTTAAGTTTCGGAGAAAAGAGCGAAATGAAGATGCTCTGTTTTCTCTGTGTGCTGCATGTGACCCATAAAAAACTCCTATTTTTTCCCAGAGGGCAGCCACCAGATAAGAGAAAGAAGAAAGAGATGAAGAAAGAAGAAAAAGAAGGAAAGTTTCAGTTGCATGCTTCGAAATCTAAACTAAAGCAGCGGAGAAAAATGATAGCAACATCAGGGTAAGAAAGTAAGACAGTAAGAAAGAAGAAACTTGCTACAAATTGCTTATCGTACATATTTATACACACACGTACTTATCTCTATAGGTATGTGACTAGTTTAAGTGCTTGCACAACACCGATAACCAGACGTATTACATAGAGACACACGTAACAATGGTTTTAGGCTAGGTTAGGTTTTTCTTTCAAAGATAAAATATTTCAAGTTAGTTAGGTAAGTAACGTGTATCTTTTTATATTCAAAATCTTTTAAATGTAATTTTCTGCAAAAACCAAACTTTTTTTTCGTGCCCCTCCTATCTACACACCTACCTACCAACTTTGCGGTTTTCTCTTTCTCTTTATTTTTATATTGAAATTTTCTTTTTCTTTGTAGGTAATGTACGTACGTTCATTTTATAATTGATTGTGTTCTTTTCCTTTTTTCGTCTGTGGGTGTCTGGAAAAGAAAGTTGTACAATTTTAGACGATTCCTTTGTTGCTCTTGCTTTGGGATGTGTCTCGCTCACTCGCTCGTTCGCTCGCTTTCTTGTTTGTTCAATCCTCGGAGAAGTTTGTTGTTTCTTGTTTTGTTACTTTCGCTTGATTATGAATTTCCTCTGCTTTCTTTTTTCTTGACGATAATGATGATGGTGGTGGTGGTGCTGATGATGATGATGATTGATAATGTTTCTGTTGAGTTTAGTTTTCTTTGGTAACTTTAATTTAAGGATCGCCAAGCAGAGCGAGCAGTGCGTTCCGGTATTCGCCACTAGTGCCCATTTGAATCTGATGATAGAGAGTTTTATGATAGATCTTGAGGTACTCTGTTTTAATGGACCCGAGGTCAATCTCACTGCGTGTCGAAATAATCCGGATTATCGTGTAGTCATCAAATCTCAAGCCGCGCATCGCCGACTCCAACTTCTCAGCGTAGTACTGACTCCGATTGATGGCGCATTTCACTTTAGAGAAACAAAAAGCCACAATAAAGAACTTTCTCTAACTCCAAAGGTTACATTTATTTTTGCACCTCTGTGCAAAGCGGATAAAATTTCTACAGTCCAGACAGACACAACTAACGAAATAAAAGTCAAAGAAAGAAAAGGAGAAAAAACACTCATGGATCACTTTACTACTATTTCTTTTATTGCACAAAACCAGTTTGAAAAAGAATTCAATTTTCTCTTTGAAGAAAGACTGTGAAGAGCAAACAAAAAATCAGGTCTTTTATGTTAGCTCTTTGAGACTTAGAGAACGACAAAGAAAAATGGACCGATGCAATGCAATGTAATGTAATAATGGGAACTGGCTTTGTCAAGGTGTTTGCACACAAGGTAAAAAACAACACATAAAACAATTTTTTACCCTGTCTGGTTTCAATTTCGCTTTGACTTTCTCTATATAATAGTGAGCTTACCAATGGTGAGCATGGCATTTCTCAAATCCCCGCTGAATTCCGTGGTGATCGCCTCCTCCATGCTCTGCCCAGAGATTTTCCTGTACTCGTCAAAAATGAGTCGAAGCTGAGTGTAAGGCTCGTGCGTCAAGAGTCTCATGAAAATTTTTGTCTCGGTGCTCCAAGCATTTGTTTCTGTCACGGGGAACAATACAAAAAATATCATCTCCACTCAAGCTTTTTTTTTCATTTTATTTGATTCCATTTCGCAGAAAAAACCAGCCCAACCGAGACAATGTAATAGCAAATACCTGAAGGCTCTCCGCTTTCACCACAAAAATGAAAACGACATTTTTATTAACATTTATGACGACGGGAATGACGATAATGAAAATGTGTGCAACATTTCCACAAACGCTGTTACCCTATTCATCCATTAGTGTTCCAACCGTTGGCGTTACCGTTGCACAAAGGAAAAGAAAAATGCCTTTTCCCCCAGATTTGTATTTTTTGACAGGTTGCGGACCCGCCACTCTCGACAAAACTCCGAACCTGCGCAACCTACGCTATGCTAAACGGAGAAAGACTCTATAGATGAATTTGAAGGGAATGTAAGCTGACTGACAGAGAGAATTGAGTCCTTTCTGATTACATGCGATAACAAGGACAATAATAACAAACAACGATCATTTCCACTTCCGCCTCCACAAAACTCGGCGTGTCTCTATTCACCTCCTCCTCCTCCTGCGTAAGAGTAATAGTACCACACCGCATTCATTCATGCCCATGTTCCTCATGCAAGCATAATGAAAGAAAGTGGATTCCTCTGCTCGCTTTCACTTTTACAACACTCGCTCATCCACTTTCACTCGAACAATCCCCAAAAATAATGGCAAACACAAAAACCATGTCTCTCTTTCTTCTTTCTCTACCTCCCTGTGCTGTGCAATGGACCACGTTGCAAACAAAAAAAGGTTCGATTCAAAGGAATAGAAAATAGAATTGAAAGTAAAATAAAAAATCGCGAACCACTGAAAAACCTTTGGTAAAAAAACTGAAATTGGTTCTTTTTTTAGTTTGTTTTACTTTCACTCCACTGATTCCAGCAGCTCATTGCAGATGAAGAAGACACGTGTAAAGGTAAGTAAAAGCAGCAAAGAGCACACATGCATCACATCACATTACTCTACTACTAGAAATTTTTCTCCCATACTCGTCATCGTCATTGTCTTGTTATCATCCTCTGCGCTTTTTTCTCTGTTAGTTTAGCAGTGAAGGGAAACTCGTGTTTGAGAATTGAAAGTGAAAGTGAGGTGAAGTGAATGAGTGAAAGCGAAGCGACAGATCCTTTAGTAGTAGCATCAGCATCTACATCATCGAACGTGTGCAAATATCCGATTCAACAACTCAATTCGAACGATTCTTTTTTCTCTAGTTGCAAACGAGAACAACAAAGAAATCAAGTGGTAAGAAAAAGAGAATAGAAAAATGCTCCACTTTCACTCCACTTCACTTTCTTCCCATTTTCTCCTCTTTAATCTGTACTTTGTACGGTGAAAGAAAAATCCCGTCGCAGTGGAATAAAAAAATGGAGCAACAGAGAAGAATCAAGTAGGAGACCAGACCAGATCACGTCTACGTCCGCAGCCACCTTCTTCTTTTAGAAAGTGTACGAAGAGGAACCGGTGAAGCGCAATAAAAGAAAGAAAAATTCCGGACATTCCGACACGTAAACACGTATGTGCATGTCCCTTCCTTTCCTAAACTCAACTCACTGCCGATGATGATTAAAAGGAAAGCGCCGTTTTCCAACTTCAAAGTATGTTAAATGTTGTTTTGTACAAAAAAAAGAATTTTATCCTGATTGTAATCATGATCAATGATCACGTATAACTTTATTTCACTAGATCGTTAGCACATTGTCGAACAAACCAAAAATTGTCGGAAAAATGAAACGTTTGATTTCTCTCTCCCTTTCCGTTCGTTTGTTCGTTTTGTCATCGTCTGGGTCAATTTACATTTTTTTTCAAAATGGAGATAAAAGAGAGGAAAGAGAGTGGAGAATTGATTGAGAGAAGAGAAATATATTGAATAACGTACGCATGTACATTTGAAATGCGAAAGTTCACCTCAATTAAGACATCAGACAGAGAGAATCAGAGCAAAGGAAAAGGATTTTTTCTTTCTCTACGTATGCGGTTTTTTCCAATTAAACTAGCAAAAACCAAACTCGAGAAAATTTTCATGGTGGCAATGATGAGCACGAGGATGATGATGGGATTGGGCTTGACTTTGACTCTGACTTTAACTTCAGGTTTTTGACTCGTTACAAATATTTTTGCCTACCTGCATTGAAGATGGTTTCAGCACGTTTCCTCGCCTTGTCCGGATCGCACTCGCGTCGTTCATCCCGAATTCCCTGGAAGGAAGAAGTGAAAATAAAAATGATCACATCTCTCTCACACACACCTTTTTCTTTATGGGACTCGAGAGAAGAAAAAAATTCTAATGGCCACCAAAAACCGTTGTCGGCAGACATTCTTATTAGGTTAGATTAAGTTGGTGATGATACACTTCTGGCGTGATATTAAATTGATATGAAGAAAGTAAAGTGGGTTTTCAGTTGATTTTTTTACTTTGACTTTAGTTAGGAGAAAAGACTTACACTGAGAAGCATTCCTAAGAGTTCCTTGTACTCGGCGGAGACCTTGTATTCATTATCAAGCTCCTCTTCAATTGTCTTCCCGAAGTGACTCTTGAAAGCGCCTGCTATCAGCTGGATATTCTCGTTTGAGCGCGTGCACAACACCTAGAGAAAGAGAAAAATACACAGACAAAACACAATAAGATACTTACTGAGTGAGTGATTGAGTCTGAGTGAGACAACACACAAAAGAATTAAAGATTTCTCGAGTGAGCAGACAGCAGAATAAAAGGAGAATTTTCTTTTCGCGCTCTCTAATGAAGATAAAAAGCTGAAGCAGAGTGAAGATGAAAATCTGGTGATGTGATGGTGAAAGCAATGTGTGTCGGATTGGAAATAGTGATCAAACACAAGTGGAAGAAATCAAGGCACGGTTATAGAAAAAGGATTGAATCTCAATTTCCACTAGGATAAAATACATAAAAACGATTTCTTAATAAGGGAAGAAAATTGGAATTTTTGGTATGAAAAATAAATGGAATAATTGTGGAGCAGAGTGGGAGGAAGAAATAATAATGGAAATGTGTTATTTAATCCTTTCATTTCTTAAGGAAATACCGCAAAATAAGAAAGTAATGAAAATGCTACAATCTGCATTTTTTCTGTGAATTAAGTGAAGCGTGTCCCAAATCCAATCAAGCATTTTCCAGGAATGACACATTAATACCTACTAACTAACACATGTGACGGAGAATAGATAGAGGTAATGATAATTGACGGGAACGGAAGAAAGTGAAAGTTTTCCATTTGCTTCTTTTTGTCCTCGTTGAAATAATAATGACTTTAGCTAGACCAAACTCTTTGTGGACGTGCACACAAGTAGAAGAGTAAGAGTGAGTGAATGAACATAGAAACACATGCAGCAGTTTAATTGTTTCCTTCGTCCCATTCTCTCGTTTTCACTTGACTTTCATTATTATTTTTTTTTCTGATTAACCGTTGCCTAAATAACGTCAAGTGAAATTAACCAACTTTGTCTGCTAATCGTACATAACGTAACGTCACATAACATAACTCTACACTAACTGGAATGTTCCGGTGATTACAGCATAACATAAACCAAATGGAGAAAGTTTTGTCCGGGGACCAAAAAATTTCAAGCGAGTGAGTGAACTGAGCGGGCCTACTAAATAAATACTAACTCTGCTTGAATGTAAAAGGCCATACGAAAAGTGCAGGGACAGAAACGGGGTAGGGGTGGCTTAAGCTTTAACTTGACTTATTATTCCTCTCATGGAGAAAGTAAAGAATGTTGTGAAAGAATGAAGTTTGTGACTGAGTGAGCAGAGTTGAGCTCACAGGACGTGAGACAGGGGAAATTGAAGAGAGCCGAGCACATATTTATAACTCTAATTCGCAGTGAGTAAGTAATAACGCTAATGGCCCTCCCATTCATTCATGAACATGAAGATTCGAGGTAAGAGTAAAATGCATGTCGTGTGATATTGTGTTATGATGAAGTTGACACAGGCGGCGTCTGTGGCCTTGAGTAAGTTTATTAACTTGTTAGTTAGAGTTAGTTAGTTGGTTGTATGTAGTTAGAATGGAATTCTTAAAATAAAGCTGTCCACTTAATTGAATCACCCAACACGACCTTCCCCTTACTAACGTATTTACACTCCTTTACGGAGAAAAGTGAGGGGAAATTTGTTGGGCAAGGTGTAAAATGCATGCTGCAGTAAATCAATTAACATACATATTATTTATGTATGTAATGCCTGCACTAAATTTTGCAATAATTTGTTTTTACTTTACATTATATAGCTTACCTCTGTCAGGACATCCTCATCAGTGCCCAGACCAGCCATCGCTTTTTTCACTTCCTGCGCAAGATATTCATAAGGGGGCTTGAGGAGAGCTCGCATCAACTTTGAGAATTTCCCGCTGTACGCCGACTTCACATCTTGGTACAGGTCCTGCAGAGTAAACCATTAAGCAATAAAGTCATTGTCACTGTCTCTCATTATTAATATTTATTATCAATACTTTTCCACTTTTTAATGTTCATTTCCACTTCGCTAAAATAAAAATTCCTCTTTGAAAAAAATCATGTCTGTGAATGAATGCTTGAGGAGGAGAGAAAGTTTTTCCACTTTAAGAATTTTGCGAAAAAAAAGGAAAGAAAAGAAGAGTGAGGTCATTGAGTGACTTGACTACGATGAGGATGACGATCATTCATGATGAAGAGAAGATCATAAAACATTATAAATATAATATAATAGTGGGAGCGAGTAAAGAGTAGTTGGGGAAAGTAGGGAAGAAAGTGAATGAGCTCAGATTCCATCACGGAGCCACGAAGATGGAGCCAAGTCACAGGAGAGTAATAACAAGCTAGTTTCGTTCAACATTTTTATCCCGATACGAGCTCAACTTAAGTCTATGCACTATGAAGAAGAATGGCATTTTACTCTTTACTCCACTAAACGAAAGCCCCGATCTGATCATTTCGAATTCTTGGGTGTGCAACGGTAATGTGTAATGTGGGATCTCTTAACTCTCAACCTCCTTAACATTTTTTCTCGATTCCACACTGTTACTACTACCACTACTACATACTACAGGATAATCCAAGATTCCAAGGAGAAATTTGGAGAAAAAATGAAAGTAAAGGGGCAAATGGGAAGTAATCCTGTTATTTTCATGATAAAGCCTCCTGCCTTTTTCCGTTCGACTTCATTTTTCCTTTTACTTTTAACTAGTCGAGTGGAAAAAAGTTGAGCCCGTCTCATCTTCCTCATGCCCTCCTACTAAGCCAAACTCATTTCTCATTTATTTCGATTGCTGCAATTCGGTGCGTGTCAACAGGAGAAAAAAAAACAAGTGTATTCCTCAGAAAATTGCATGTGAAAATTAGTGAGGCTTTCCTTTCTAAACATCGCCAGCTTTCACTTGCTTTTTATTTTTATCTTTTTCTTTAGTATGACGAAGGAGATATTTTGTCGGAGTAAACAAGAAAATGATCAGGAGAGAGATTACCCTTTTACCATTTATGGACACGTTCGTTGCTTGTAATGACTGTAGATAATATTGGATGAGCAAATTATGCAGCAAAGGAGGAAATGGTAATTTTCACTAGCTTTCGGTAAAAAGAGGAAATTTCTCTTTCTTTCAAGCAACAAGGGTAAAGTGAGCTTAGCTTAATCAAAATGAAAATGCAGTCTCATTTGTGTATTTTTTCAAGTTTGCATCTTGTTTCTTTTTTTGTTGGGCTCATTTATTTTAGTAGGAAGAAAGTTTTGTTGCAAGAATCTAGAATGTGGCCATTTCGTTTTGGGAGAGATCATGAGCAAGGATAAGAGAAAAGATAAGATTAAATGAGATGAGGGAATGCGAATTCACTGCGCAGTGCAACGCAATGTGCCATTTTGAGCAAGAATAAAACTGGAGATTGAGGGAACAAGAAAGGAATTTAATTTAAGATGTTTTTTTACTTTGTTAAACTGGTCCTTGTACAGTGTGACAATTTCCTGACGTTGGGACGCCACTCGGCTGGTGAGGATGGCGACCACGACGCCAACTTCTTTGTTGGGATCGCGAAGCGCATCCTTGATTCGCTTTGCGTCGTCAGCTGGGTGGAAACTGGGATAGGTGACCAAAGTTGGCTCCTACAAGAAAAGGAAAATCGAATGAAAACATTGTTTAGATTTTTATTGCTTCTACTCCCATGAACTTTGGGGATTGACGTGATTTGATTTTATCTGACTTTGTCGTATCCGATTTTCTTAGGCATGACATAAAAAAGTGACAAAATCTTTTGTGTTGGTTTAGGCTTATGAATGTGAGGCTTAGGTCTATTTTACCTTGATATTTGGATCTGCTGCCTGCATCATTCTTGCAGATGTTGTGAAGATATGACAAGTGAAGTGAAAGTAGCTAAAACAAGTTGTGTTAGAAGAGTAAAGAGAAATAAAACTTCACTTTCACCACTTTCTTCTTCTTTTAAGAGTCACTTTCACTCACTGAAGCCTGATTGAAATTCAGAAATTGGGAAATCACACAAGAGCCTCGAGTAAAAGCAACTTTTTTCAAGTAGCGTAATGTAATGTGTGTTCTGTAATGAATTGCCCTGCTTTCACCACATGCACACAATTCCAATGGGCAAAGAAGAAAGTGCGTTGTGTTACGAGTGCTGGTGTTAGTGTCACCTCCACAGATTTTTCCTCCTCTTTTTCACTCTGAGAGAAACCACCGCAGACTTCCTTCTGGTGGACTTCTGCTTTCGTCCTTCTCAACTGTCGTCAACTTTCTTGAAAGAGAAAATAAATAAAAGCGTGAGAAAAAACTTTTTATTCCATACTTTCGTAACCAAAAATATAATTTGTGGGTTGTGGACACAAAATTGCCATGATTTTTCTACACACTTTCCCTTCCTTTTGTTATTGTTCAAATTTTCTCATAAATAAGGGCAATGATAGTAAAGTAGGACGGAATGGAATGTACAGAAACATTTTTCTCTACTTTCTCCACCATCCTCAAGCAGCAAAGAAAAACAAAATATTTCTTCTCTAGGTTTGTGACAAGAAATGAGGTGAAAGTGGAAATGAGACAATGACAAAAGCAAGGAATTTGTATTTTCATTCTACTCTTTCTTGTCGGCTGTTGCGCTCCTTTTATTTCCGTGTCTTTCCTAACATTACTCGTTTGTAACATAGGTAAGATAATGTTACCCAGTTTCTCCGTGAAATACTATGCCATGAATTTTATGCAATCTACGTATTGTAAACATACACGGCGATAAGCGACCTCATGATATGGCTATGAAGATGATGATGATAATCCGTGGACATAAATTTGTTTTGTTTGTTTACACAAGACAAGAGAAAGAAGTATTTTTCCTAGTGTAGGAAGTGCAAACAGAAAATATTCCATAAAAAATTCTTCTGTTTTGTTTTTCTATATATTTGGTGTTTGATGACAGACAGTGTGGGGAGGATGGGATTAACTTGCATATTCTACGGATATAAAATAATATGATGTTCTGGTGATAATGATAAGCTAAATGTCAGGGAGAAAAATAAAAGTGAATGTTTTGTATTATTAGAATTTGAAATGGTTTCCGCAACACGTAAAAAAAGTTCACTTTCCTCCCATCCAAGTACAAAAGCTTCCTGAGCGAGTCAGAGTAAATGGTAATACTGAGCAATAGTAATAATATTAGATAAAGTTTGGATGGTATGGCGAAAGTGAAGTAAAAGGAGAGAAAAAGAAGTTTTCTGGCGAGGAGCCAGCAAAGATTGGAATGTCTCGTTAAAGCTGACTGAGTGAGCGGGAACGAAAGCCCCTTTCTCCTGTTGCCTTTCTCCTTCCATTCTGACTTTCACTCTACTAATCTTGTTTTGTGGACAATCTTGAGAAAGTGAATGAACGAGCGAACAAATGAATGAATGATGCACCTAATTGGAAAAATCACTTTTTTCTCTGGTTATCAATTTTTATTTCAAAATCGTTAAAAAGGGGACGAACCGAAATATCCACTTTGTACTATGGCGGCCATGACAACCAAAAGTAAAACAGACACTTGAAAATGACACATTTAAAAATAACTTACTTTGTGAAATTTCGACTCGGGGTTTCCCAATAATGTTTTCAAAGTCTTGGACAAAATGACCGGGCAAAGACAGCGAGCAAAGTTTAGCAACCTATAATTTTCTCCAGCCTATTTTGTTTGTTTACAAGTACAGTGATGTACTGGTATTATCAGATTTTAAAAAATACAACTCTGGAATTTCTCCAGCTCTCCTGGATCGTCGTTGTTGCTGCTGCAGAGCAAGAACGAGTATGAGAGCTGCGTTCCACTGCCACCGTAGTTTTATACCTCAGGACAAGAACGAACGGTAGGAGCAAAGAGTGACACTGGATAACCCTACCAATTCTCTATTTTCTGCGAAGGAAAAATACTGGAGAAATTCAGCTTGCTCCTCGGTCGACACTAACTTTTCGATAGAGCACGTTCAACACTCTGTCTCCAGGAAAAACTCGTGCTTTCTCCAGAACTCTTTTTTCTCTTTTCCCTGTTAGCTTGGTCAACTCAACTGGAGAAAATTGTCTTGAACAGAGAATGGAGTGGAGCAGGTCTTCAGCTACATTCTAACTGAAGAATTGAACTGGAGAAGGAATGTTGCGTTGCGTTCCCTACCTCAGGAGGGAACTAAACTAAACTATGTTGTACTATGATGATATGATAGAACAAAACTTTTCTGGAGGACGGCGGCTGCATGGAGATAATGGGAGTAGCAGTGGCACGGTCGCTACGAGTTTAGTTTAGTTGTCCTTCGTTATGTTAATGTTAGGCCGTATGTTTCAGGAGCAACTGCCTTTCCTATTCGTGTCCATCCACAATGTGGAATGGAGTGGCTTCAGGAAGAATCCTTTTTCCGTCTTTACTTAATGTATGTGTGTGAGCATACGAGTAGGCTCAGTCTTTTATTTTCCTTCCTAATACTACTTTTCACTCTTCTCATTCCTAGTCCTGTACCTCTTTTCTTTTATTAAGGGGACATTCTATTTTATTTTTATTTTCCGCTATCTGGAGAAAATAAAATCTTGGGTGGCACTCTCCAGGTACCCATTTCCTCCAACGGTTTTTTTAAGTAGAGGGCGGTGTGGCGTATCCATCAAATCCTCAAACTTGGTGTCTACTACTCAATAACCGTTAATTTCATAACTCACCAATGTTAAGGCAAAAGTGAGTTTTTGTACTATTTTTCTTAAATTCCCAATGTGATGTAATTGGTTTCTGCGACGGCTTTTGAAGTGTAGGCGGGACCATGCACAATTACTGTTAAGTTAGTGTAGTATCTGGGTACTAGCAAATTGTAAACGTCCCTTCCCAATCCCACATACAATGCTTTCATCCTGCTTGTTATTTCAATTTCAAATAGCTGCACAACTTCGTCTTGTGATGTGTTTGTGTCCGAAAAAACTTTCAATCGTTCAGTTTCAGCTTCAGCTGGAAGTATTGTGAGGTGAGAATAACGTAGAAATGCTATGGACATACATACATATATCACATCATGATCACGGTCATTGGATAACAATGTGTTTTCGTGAGAAAAACTGCAAAA
This sequence comes from Cyphoderus albinus, assembly GCA_021029165.1. Taxonomy (NCBI): domain Eukaryota; kingdom Metazoa; phylum Arthropoda; class Collembola; order Entomobryomorpha; family Paronellidae; genus Cyphoderus; species Cyphoderus albinus. The sequence goes on along the minus strand of VYYJ01000619.1, from coordinate 32,770 downwards.
CGTTGAAACATTATTCTGCCAGGAAATCTGAACCTTTTTCATCTGAAAGAAACAAAGTTGCTATTCACATTTTATATTCATACATGTTATATGCATACGAAATGATTATCGTTATTTTCTTCCGTCGATGCTACCAACGACATGCAATCAACTCCTCATCTTCACAATCACTCAACTCATCCACCACTCCACACATTTGTCCAAATTCCAAATCTCTGCTCAAAGTCGTATTTGATTTTGGTTTCATAATGAACCCTTTAAGAAACCCAAAGAAAAAGCTTTATGCGTTTTTTATCTCGGTTTTCCTTTTTTTCTAGAATCCTTTCTCAATGAAGTGCAGTGGTTTCATTTTTTTTTCACTTTCATCTTCAATCGCTGTAACTTAAAGCTCACCTTCATGCAACTCCCTCGTAGTAACTATTGAGTCATTGAGTGAGCCGGCTTGTGGATAAGGAAAAACATAAAGATAAGCGTTGCCAACATTATTATTATTAGCGAATGTTTGTAGTCTGAAAAAAGATATCACTGAGAGAAAAGGGGAAGAGCAAAGTGAAGGAGCTAAGGGCCATTCTCTTTTCCGCGGGAAATGACGTGATGCTGCTGATGGGACTGCGCAGAGTATAAACATAAAGTTTTTCTTTCTTATGTGACAGTGAAGTGAAAGTATGGCAATATTTAGTTTCATAAAGTAAGCACTTACATACGAAAGTAGATACATTCCATTGTTATTGTTATGTCACGCTTTGGATCACAAGGCTTTATTGTCAGCGGGACGTTTCTCATTTTATTTTATTCTAACTTTACTTTACTATAAATATAGAGTGGGTGGGTAAGGAAATGTTCCTCTTACGTATTCGTTGTAGTTACGAGTAGCAGCAGCCATATGCTCCGCTTATGCCACATTCATAGAAACATCTCGGAGAAAAAGCAGACAAAGACTAAAGTAGGATGAGGATGGTGATCTAAGTGAAAGTAAAGTAAAAGTTGGGATGTGCTCCAGCTCCTGTGTGTCTCTCACTCGGTCATGGCATGGTTTCAGTTCAGTTCAATGCTTCTACTTTGTTACTTATTATGTTATCGTATCATATACGTATAACATATTCCTGGGAGAATTCCACTAAAACTGCACCATGCATGCACACAATGGATTTTCCATAAAATCTTCCTCAGCGTTCTCCTTCCCCTATCTTGCTATTTACAATTCCCTCTAAAACTTTTTACTTTCTATGAGTTACACTTACACTTTCACTCTTCTGTAGAGATAAGCATATGTGTACTGGTAAATGATACAAAAATTTAGTAGGAGTCATGCGTTTTTTACTTCCACGTTTTTATACTGAAACAGCTGCCGTGCTCCTGATATTAAGCAACTGGCAATAAAGCGTGTCATCCTGGCTTGCTTTATCAAAATTGTCATCCTCTTCTAACATATGTAGCCAACTCGGGCGAAAAACTTCTATAATACTAATAAAAGTATTAGCAATATCAGAGTATCGCAATATTTACAAGTTTATGCTTAACAATAACACAAATTTTAACCGAACTATTTTTAGTGTGACAACAAATATTATAACCGACATGCTATACAATTAAGTAGGTAACGTCAAGTTGTTGTCGTCATTAGTGGATGAGTTGTGTTGTGTTGAATGACCCATAAAAAGCGAAAATCAACTTGTCCCGTTCTTCTCATCCAAATTCACAAGTGGTAAGCAAGTGACTGCGTAAAATGTGCTTGAATATTGTTCCATAAATAAGGGCCGGCAAGCTGCCTTGATGATCAAAAAGTTATCTTATGCTTTTGCATGAGGTCTGTGAGGGCTATTTATCTAGAGGAGCGTAAAGTTATTCTCCGACACAAGCAACAGAGTCAAAATAGGCGGCTTGAATTGAAGCTGGAGGGTTAGCACTTAATTTACATTTTTCAATATTTCGTGTTTAATTCCTAATTTAATTGTGATAGCATAATAACTTGAATTTGAATGGATTCAATCCGCTCTGTTAGTGTAATGGTATATCATTCGAATCTGTAGTTGATCTGCTGTTCCCTATAGATTATTAAAATGGTTTCATAAGAATAAATACGAACCGATGTATAAAAATGGGATGAAAAGGCTGTAAATGAATGATTTGAGTGATCTAATCCGCTGAGCACAATGTTCCTATCCATAACACATACACAAAATGAAAAACCTTGAATGAGACGAAGTGGAAGTAGAAACTGGAACATAAAAGAGTTGGCAATTGCAGTGAGTGCAAGTGAAACAGGAAAAAGGATAAAGACGGGAAAAACGGAGCGATTCAAACGGTTATCACATCACTTTTGTGCCACACTCATGCACAACGTAGATGATAAGGCGACATGAAGTAGAGAGAGGATAAAGTCGAATAAAAAACAATAAAATAAAATAAATATGAGCATATTTTAGTATATCAAGTAAAACGAGCTACCCTCAGAGCAAATTTCCATATTCGAGGTTGATAATAATTTTGTCTCGCATTTCTTCACAGTGCAAGAAACGTTTGTTTCCACATCAGATGAGATCATTGAGAATGGAGCAGAATGGCACTTTGTTAAGTGAAAGCTTTTGTTGAACGTACGTTATCAGCTCAGCACAGCTTCGGCTCCAGCTGCAGGAACGAAATCGGCATCCATTCATTTCATTCATCTATCCGAAGCTGGCAAATATGTAAATCAGGCAAATTGTATTAAGTTCCTCCGCTTCCTTACATATGTAAGTATAATAAATCTTTAGTCCCCTCCACGGTACACGTTTCCAGTTTCACATTTTCAAACACAACCGGATATGCAATACAATATAATGCAAAGTTCGACCTCACCGTTTCTTTTTTCATTCACAAAAATTTTCACAATATGAGAATATTTTTTTTCTTTAAAAAATAATACACCGACATTGCTAGAAGCATGTGTATGCAGATCTCCTTTTTTCTTCCCCTCATTTTCTCTCCTGCTTTCGCCTTTTCCTCAATGAATACAAAATCCATTTTGTGAGTTATTCATGCAATGCATGCGCACTTAGTTACGTAACTGCATCAAATTTTAATAAGAAAAGAAAACGGGAGCGACCAAAGGGCGAGTCTGAGTCAAGTGACCATGGAGCTAAAATCGAAGTAAATTTTCAGTTCCAGGAACAAAACCCGGATGATACGGAGAAAGCACGTCTTGGGCCCCTTCTTTTCTTCTCGTCTCTCAAACTTCTGTCCTTCACTTCTTACGTCATATTCTCAAGAAGGTGAAGAGTTTTCCTTTGCTTATTCAATTAGATTATCATTATTATGATTATTACCATGTTACGGTGAAACTGTCCCCACTGAGCTGTTCCTGTTTTTTTGCTGTTTATTTTTTTCAATTACTTCTTTGTGTCTACTTTGTACGTTGTTTGCTCAGTTGAGTTGAGTTGAGTGAAAGCAGAAATAATAAATACTTTTCCGTTTCATCCTGTTTATATTTAGAGAGAATTGACGTATTTGTCCCCGTGCCGGGACAAAGTTCCCAGACATTCCCGCAAAAAGGTATCTTATTTACTTAGTTTACTTTTAGTTTAAGGTAGTTTACATCTTTTTCAAATATTTCTCCTGTCCTCACGAAAGAAGGTAGACGACGGAAAATAAACAAGATGAAACTGGAACACAAATTGCAACGTATTTTTAGAAAAAGTCCCTCATTTTAATGTAAGTGTTTTTATAGAAACTATTTTCTGCTTTCCTCAAAGATTGCTTCCACTTTATTTTCATTCTTCGGTCACCAAGAGAAATCTTTCTCTTGTTGTCCTCTTCGTATTCCCATTGAAAAAGAAATACTTAAAATAAAATGGAGGCGGAGTAGAACTGGAAGGAGAGGAGGAGGAAAAAGCAAAGTAAATTCTTTATTATTAAATTTTCTCCTTTTCTCCTTCTTCTTCTACTGGCAAAGCGATGGCAAGGCCAAACAAAACTGGAAAAGAGCACGAAAAAATCGATGGAATGAAAAAATGAATAAGTTCGATATATGGACATCGTTAAAGAAGTGTCACGCAGTGTGTGTACCTAATTTACATAAGAGTATGAATATGAGGGAATGCAAAGTAAAATGGAACGTAATTTCCCTCCAAGTTTCCCATGGAATTTTAGAAGAAAAGAAAACATCTTGAATTTGAAAGCCGATTTCAAAATATTGACAATAAGGCTATGTAGATATGTATATAGGCATGTACTTACTGAAAATGGAAAAAAAGAAGAAAAAACATGAAATCCATTTAATTTTGTAGGACGTCTCGTCTTCTATTTTTCTTCGGCGTCTTTATTTTTTCCACTTGACAGCATAACATGCATGAAAGCAGTGTATTGTAAGAGAAAGTACGAAGAATCGTCAGACATTGGCAATTGAAAATGGAAGGCATTCAATCAAGTTGAGTTTCACTTGGACTTTTTTCTTTCACTCAGTTACTCAGCGAAAGAAAAAAGTCGACAAAAAAGAAAGTGGAGAAAAGTGGAGCCGAAATGTGGAAAAGTAAGTGAGAGCAATGAGTTAGATACGTAGAACTACAGACACATACGACACAGCTACAAACAGGATATGTTACTCAGTTCAGTTTAGTCTTTTTTGGTTCGTGTCCACATCAACTTGCATCTGAGTAGGAACATCCTTGTCTTATAACAACCGCAGTCACTGCCTCGTATGCATTGCTTTACATTGCTGTTGCATGATATGACTTCATTCCACTTCACTTCACTTAGACTTTTCCCTTTTTGTACTTTGGGACGAGACGAGCTAACAGCTGAAGCCGAAGCAGACGAATTCCAAGAAGACCCAGCATGAGGCTTAAAACTCAAGCACCTGCCTACACATGTACAACTTTACATTGGTCTAGACTTAAAATAGATAAGCATATTCAATTGTGTATAACTGTGCATATGCTGGTAAGTAGGTTCGAAATATTATGGAAAACTAAAACTTTGCCTCCATATTTTACAATGATGCGGCCACGCCATTTGTGCACCTCCATCACCTTACTTTGTCTTGTCTATGACTTCTTAACATTTTTTTCGACTAACCAAACACGGAAAGGGTTTCATTTTATAGTTTTGTACGTGACTCGCTTTAACATTCCCTTTTACTTACCAGCCTACAAATTTGCAACTTTTTGTACCGACTTCCCTCCTATCACATTTTTCTCCATAAGTGGAGTAATGTAGTCGGATTTTTATGCAAAACAGGGAGAATCTGTTTTGGTAACGGTAATGTGAAATCAGCTAGTAAAATACAAAAGCAGTCAGAAGAAAACTTTCCTTCGGTGTGACTGAGCTGGCTCATTATATTATAATATTGATACTAGAAGGGAGCTGAGTCGATAGTCGATACTTTGCATAATGATGCGTCCGCTCGTTTTGTTTTGTTTTCTTTTCATCGCGCTTGACTTGGTCAGAGTGGATAGGAAAAACCAAAACAGTTTCATGGTAACAACGAACGAAACTACTTAGGTAATAATAGTACATAGCAATAATAATAAAAAAGGCAAACACTTAAAAGAGAAAAGTGGAGCTTTCTCTTATGCATGGTAACGTGGAACTGTGCACATAATATCTTGTTGTTGTGGACACACAAACAAACAAAAATGCGAGGTTATTACTTTATTCTGCTTATCTACCTATGCAGCTCGAAGCAACCAAAGCAACAGTCGAGTCCGCGAGCTAAAATGTTGTGAAGAGAAAAGAGGTAACAAGATGGAAAGAAATTATGGTTATTATTATTATTATGTAAGAAGGGGAAAATGTTATGATGTGTTCATGTAATGTAATCGGGTTTCATCATATTACTTTTTTCAAACTCTTTTCTCTCTATAACACTACTTATAAAGAACGACAAAGAAACAAGAAACGGTTGGACGAAGTGTGCGATCAAAGACTTTACTCACCAAAATCACCTTCATCTGGTGAGAGCTTTGTTGTTGGTGTCCCAAATTCGTGTCTTGTATGCAAAGAATTTATCAATGCATTCGTCAGGGTTTTAACATATAAAGTATTAAATATTTATGGAGGAAAGTCATAGAATACCATGGACTATGGCCGCATCTCACCTGTCTACAAAGCGACATTAGAGTGAAGATATAAACAAGAAAGGGGTCATAAAAGGAGAAAAGAATGGATGCAGTGGAGTAGAAGTGGAGTAAAAATGTGCAATAATCATTAAAATAAAAAGAGAAGAAGCATAGGAAAATGGATGGGAGGTTTTACTATTTTTCCCACATTGGTGGTCACTATGACTATGACACGGACACGCACACACATTTACACGCACCGCATCAAAACGAAATAAAATAAAAGAGAACATGGACAGGTGATAGAAAAGTAGGTCAAGCCAGGACAAAATAAGACAAGCGAAAGCACGCGAAACGCACACAAAAATGCATATTTAAGCAAAAATGGCCTCGCCCCTTGGAATTGTCAAACTCACTGTGGAATAAAACGATTTGAAACGACCTGACCGACGACGACATTGGTCCATTGAAAAAACAAAAATAAATCGCAATAAAGATAAAACTGAGCTGAGACAAAAAATGGATGTGAAATGAATTGCGTATTGTATGTTTCTCCGCCCACCTGAATTCGCCCTTAGGCCTGGCTTAGAAAATCCCTGTCACATCAAATTATTTTCCATTCAAGAAACATTCTGCTTGAATCCATTAGTAGACTATTGAGTATTGTGACTTCACGTTTTCTCAGCAAAATGTCTTTTGATGAATGATGATAGATGAAGAAATTACAAACTCCAAAAATATTGGATAGTGAATAGTTATACCTAAACATTAAGATTTTTATAAAGCTAGGGCTATCATAACCTGATTGATTTGACTTTATCTGTCACGAAGAATTTCTAAAAATAGGTAAAAATCGAGCAAAATAAATTCTTCGCGTGGGAGGTTTAGAAATGGCGGAGGTTGAGAAACGAAGTCGTTGGGTTTTGGGTTGTATGCATTTCACTGAAAGCGTCCTTCGCATTTACATCACCTGCTCAGCTAAAAAACGAAAATATTTTATTCCGTTGTAGGGGAGATGAAAAGAAGAAAAGAAATACGAACTTACAGTCAGCAAATGGCCCTGAGCCGCTTTTCCTTTCAATTATCAGCGGATGCCGGGCTCAGTTTCCCTAAGGAGTTTTAAAAAACGAGAAAAAGAAGGAAAACCGTGACACGTTTACATTTTACAAAAAGAATGAAAAAAACTCGAGTTAAGGAACTTAACCACATCCCGTATTTACCTTCTTATAAATGCATAGTTAAAAACAAGACAGGGAAAATTTAGTAGTGTGACCTCCGTATTTGTGTAGGAGAAAAGTAAAACGAGGTAAAATTGTAATTTTATTCAGAATTTTCTCTCCTGTGAAATGATAATAATGGGCTAAAAACCTAAAGCGGAAGCCATGTGGGACAGCTGGAGTTTAGCTTTGCCCTCCTCCATTTTATTTTATTCCAACTGCCTCTAGATTTCTGGGTGAGAGTGAGCGAAAGCATTTCAGGTGATTATTTATTTATTATGTATTTATTCCACGGTTGCTCCTGCTCCTCACTAAACTGGGTGAAGTGAGGGTCGACGAGGAGAATTGTTACACGAAATAAAGACAGCCACATTTGTATATAAAAGGAGAGAAAATGGAGCATTTTGTTTTCTTCTACTGCCTCGAATACTATTCCAATTCAATGTTCGTGTAAAAAAGTGCATGCGGATCTGAAGAACCACGAGATACAATTTCTCTTGTCCCTACTCAACTTTCTTCTATTTTTTAAGCTTAAATAACCGTTTATTTGCTTGTTGTGTGTTACACCGTTCTCCACTTTCTCTTTTCTCCGACAAAATGTTTGTCTCCCTTATTTATTTTACCTTACCAAATTCCATCTTCCTTTCCCTCTTTTTTGTTGATACACCTGGCTCGAAATTCTCTTATGTTAGTCGGCTCTTGCCTCTTAGAGCCGAGGTGAGTGAATGAAATGAGTGTTTTGTGTGTAGGAGTTGTGGTGTGAGTGAGCTGAGAGCTGAGTGAAATTGAGGCCGGCTCCTGGACTTTTGTGCTGGGTTGACTTCAGTTTGACTCGCTCACTCAGTTGAGGTGAGTGGGCAAATGAGAAAGAAAAGAAAATGGGAAACTGCTTGTTTTTCTTTGTTTCCTTTTCTTCTGGGAGAAAGAACCAAAAATAGGTTTCCCTCATCTCGTTCCCATCCCATCTTCAGGATTTCACTCTTCCGCCTGACAAATTCAGTCAGATGAACTACGTACTATGGATGAAAATGGAAGAGACAATGCGAGAGAAATGTGATTTAGAAAAAGTCAGAAAGAGAGAAGGAAAACGGTGAAGGAAAGTAAAACAATACCTGCATTTCCCTACTTTTCCCAACTCTGCCCACCTTGACTCAGCCAACGCTGTCTTAACAGATGCGCTGCTCCAGCTCGTCTCGTCTTTTTCTTATCATCACTGACAAGCAGGCAGCCAGGTAAAGGAAAACAGGAGAAAACAGGCATTTCGAGTCGGCTTTGCTTTTGACTTCACTTGAATGGGGAGAAAATTCTTTGTTGCGCCTTCTGAACATTCATTATTATTTTATTATGTTATTCTTCGCATTACTTGTCGAATTTGCTCGCGTCTGGTTTCAGCTTATACCATTACATTAGCAAGAATCGGTGAAAATATATTTGTTTGTGGTTCACCCGAATAAGAGTGAAGGAGAGAATTTGTGGCCACAAAATGATGCTCTGACTTTGGCTTTTATCTCGTCGGCTTACGTAAAGAACGCAAAAAATATCCAGGAGAATAATGCAATACAGGTTGTTTCGTCTCATGGGATTTCATTTACTTCCTTTTCTTCTCGCTCCTTTTTCACTCTTTTCTCTCTCACATATGCAGATGCACATCCATCCGATGATGGATGAATCCAGGGGAAGCATAAATAAATAAATACATAAATAAATAAGGAATTGTGTAAGAAAAGGAAAAAGATGATTTGGTTCAAAATATATCAATACCTATAAAAAGTCGCCTTGGAATCTGTTTGTCTGTTCCAGTTCATAATAATATAAGTGCATTGTAATACAAATAAAAGTTTATGTAACTTCATCGCCGCGACATGTCATACTTAATATTCAAATGAGATTCTTTTACTTCACTCCTTTTCATTTTCTTTCTCGCATCGCAGTCATCACCTTGACATTTTTGAATAAATAAAATAAAAAAATGTGAAGCAGGAGAAATTCCATCATCATCATGATGAAAGTGAAACCGAGACTTTTACTGACATAACATTTTCATAGTGAAATATTTCTACTTATTTATTTATGTATTTATAGACATATGAGAGGAAAATGGTTACTTTGCATTGCAAAGAATGCAAATGCAGAGCAGCGTCTTTGATCAAGTTGAAATGACTCGAACTCAACACATCATAGAAAAAGATGGTGGCAGTTTACATTTCTATTTATTTTTTCTCTTTTCTCTGGCTCTGCCTGATTTATTAAAGTGGGAGCGGGGTGTTCTTCTGTCTGTCCCGCAAACGCCTCTCTTGTGTTAGCTCGCAATTTTACTGCTGCAGCTCTACTCTTGGCATGGCGTCACTCACTCATTCAATTCCTTTCCTTGAGGCTTTTCCCTCGCCCTGAAAATTACTCTTTCGCTTACTACTATATTCCGGACGCTGGCTCTTTTCTGTATCTGTCGACTTTCACTTCTGATGTGGTGCACGTGTGATGTGATGTAATGTAAGAAAGAGGAGATGTGTCCATTTCTCCAGAGAGCAGGCCCATCTTGTCTGTTCTTGTCTTTTCCATGCTCTTCAAGATGATCATGAGCATCGTGTTCATCATCATGATGCACATTTTCCATTAGAAAATTGAGTTGCGCAGGTAGATGAGCCTCCATCTTCTGCCTGGCATTTTTCAACTGAATGTCGCAGAGAAGAGAAATGGAAAAAAGAAGAAAGTCTTCTTAGAAAATGGGATGTTAGGGGAAGACATGCGGAGGGAGGAGAGTGACTGATGCGATGTGTTGCGGTGATGGTAGAGTGGCTTTCTCTTGACTTTCCTTCTCAATGGGATTTTATTTATTTTATTTTATTAAGAAGAAAAGTGCGAGAGTGTCTCTCTTCCCTTGTCTTGTTTTGCCAGCTGTGCTCCTAATCCGGTCTGTCTATAGAACTTTTTATACTCAAAACGCATCCTTCCTTACCTTACACAGTGCACATTTTCTGTCTGGTTACTGATTCCAATATTAACAAAATGTGAAGAAAAAAACGCTGAAAATGTACAAATTGGAATGTGAAAGCCTTACATAGGTGAATGTATGTACCTAACTTGAAAATAGCTGAATGAAACTAAATTTTGAGCTTAAGAAAGAAAAACCAGGGCTTTGCATTTTGCATAATTTGAAGCTTGAGCTCATCATCGTGATATTATTTTTTCCACAGTCTTGCAAATGAGTGAATGTGATGTGGCACACTTTCTCCTCGTGACCGCTCATCTTCATAGGAAGGAGAATTATTTGGAATGATGCTTGATGAATGAGTGAATGAATGTGAATGGATGGTTGCCCGTGTGTGCCACTAATAATTATCCCGTGGCAAACAAGCAGATCCTCATTTTCGTTTCATTCACTTCGTGAGATGATGCTCCAAATTATAAAATATTTTCCCCGAATAATTCTCTCGCTTCCTTATTTGCCAGGGGTGGAATGAATCTCGCCAAAATCAACCAAGTATAAACTACTGGACTCCAGATTTGATGATGAGTGAGTCTAACAAAACTGAGACAACAAAAAATACCCCGTTGAATTTCCCAATGTTAATGGAAAGCAGTGGAAAATATTTGTAGCCACTAAAACTAATAACAAATAATTCTCGAGATTCACTCTGGCTCTGACTACAAAAATTGGCAGATGCAAAAATGGAAAGCAGAAGACGGAATGGATGCTTTCTGCTTCTCCCTTTTTCTCTGACGATCCTCTGACTATAATTAATCCACTTTATTCGTCTCCGTAATGTACATAGATGCTTCTGCAGCTACTGTAGATTCAGACTCAGAGAGTGCGAGTAGAGACACAGCAGCTGAGTTGATTCACCGAGGATTTTCTTTAGTGAAGGTACACAAAAAATGTAGCAAATAAACGGAAAGCAAGGCAGGATGTGGAATGGAGAAAGGATGGGAAGGAAAATGGTAAGAGTAAACCAATTTTAATCCTCTTGTTTGTCTAGTGTACTACGCTGCTAAAGTCCGTGTATGCCGTGACTCGCAAATATTTCCTCAGTTGTGTTGTGCTGACTGACACAGGCACTGAAACAGCAGCTTTTTCTCCTCTGTTTGTTTAGCATTATTAGAGCGAGAGAAAGTAAAAAAGTGTGGATGATGATGAGTTGTAGGAACATCGAGGAAAAATTATTGCCAAGAGGATGATGGGATTTTTCCTCAAAATTACTTTGCATTCCATTCCCTTCATTGAGACTATTTTATTTCTTCTTTGGGTCAAGTGGAAACTTGCAGAGAATTTTATTTTATTTCGGTAGGTTGCTAAAGTGGAGGCATTTTCATTCTGCTAGATTTTGTCTTCGCTTTTTTCTTGTCATCTTCCATTTTGCTCAAGAGAACGACGGAGTTTGGAGTTGGGTTGAAGGGAACTATTATTTGTGTCCGCTTCCTCTAAACAGTGCCTTGTTACGGAGCGTTTAAATATTTGACGTATGCTGAGTGAGAGTGAGAGATATGATTTCCTTGTTTTCTAAAGTGCCTAATTAAAAGCATTTCACTCCGGAGAAAATAAATGTGACTTCAAACAGATACGATGAGGTTGACGAAGAAAAAGACAAGAAGGCAGAAGGTTTTTATGGCCGTGTAGATGGAACAGTTACCGAGCTACATAGGCACCCCTCTACGTTACATTCCATTATTTTCCTATTTCGTTTATTTATGCAAACATTTTTAATGAGAGCAATGGGTACAGCTAGAATGAGGAAAAAGCTTCACCGGGACACTTAGCTTGGGGATTCATTCTCCTGATGCTGATGATGCATTTGTAATTTATGTGTGTCTTCTTGGTGAAGCCGGAAAATGAGTGAGAGTAAGTGAAAGTGCAGCGGGATGTGTTTATGCTTTGGCATGGCCCATATTTTTTTCATGCTGGGGAGAAAAAGTGGTAGAAGTGGAAGAGAAGGCTCATAAAAATTCCATTTTTCAGACAGCAGCAAGAAAATTCGAGCGTGATAGAGGAAAGGCGCATTTTTATTTTAACAACTTTCTCCATGAAAGTGGCGTTGTCGTTAAGACTGCTGGTGGTGAAACCACTGGTACTACCACACCAGTGATGTTACGTTGCCGCTCCATTATTATCCTCATCATCATCATTATCATTATTGTAGTAGTAGTTCAGTTGGAGATGGAGCAGAGGCGGCTTGGCTATGGTTTGGTTAGTCTTTGCGGTTATGCTTTGTGGGATCCACGGCCGTGATGCAAAAAGGATGCGGATAATGGATGGAATGGAGATGCTGATGCTGCACGGAGGTGATCGTGATCGTAATGAGTAGCAGGAACGGAATTTTTTGAGGACGCAGAAAACTGGTTTTAGAAATATTATAAATAATTTGTATACTTAGGTACAAGATGAAATGTGCAGTATGCTGGGAAAATTTATTAATAATGAGATGAAGATAACGTGATAACGGGGTAACGGCGTATAGCAAGATAACGTAATAATTTTCGGTTGATGATTTTATTATCGTGGTTGTATCATCTGCATCATCATTTCCACGGTTACTGGGGCAATAAACTAGCAATATTAATCTAATATTATCATTATTATAAAGCGTAATGGCTCGTGCAGAAATGGAGCAGATGGGATTTTTGTGAATGTGGCAGTATTCAATTATTTGCATATTTTTATGTAATTATTATTATTCTGTAACGAGTAAGAGAATGAGAACAGCAGTGTTTCTTGTTTGTTTTTTGTTTCAATGCATTTTACCACCCCTTATAATATTTGCAGTAAAAAAATGTTGGCAAAAAAATCGTTTTATTTATTTTCAGCTAAATCTCTTTACTTAGTTGAATTGAGCGACTGGCTCCAAAGTAAATCTTGGTGTATCAACATACATTTAAATAATAAGAATATATTAACTTGTAAGTAATTATAAGTAACAAAAATAAAAATATTAATAATTATTTTTAATCAATAATAATAATACAATGATATTTATTAATAGATATAATATTAATTTATTGGACATGGCACGAAAGGCTAATTAATCCATAGAAAGAAAGAAACGCAAATTCACAGAAGATTACCACTAACTGAGTAAAAATTGGAATTTTTTCTTCCTCTTCTTGTTACTAACTCAGCCATTCCTTAAATTTTCTACGGCTTCTTAAATAAACCTAATCCGGTAAAAGTAGATGTAATGAAGTAAAGACGGATTCTCACTTTTTTGACTTCTTCCTTCCTTCATTGTATTTTCAACGACCTAAAATAGCTCTAGAGTTTTTTTTTTTCATTTTGCGACACATCACAGAGAAGACATAAAAGGGAAGGCAGAAACTGAATTAACGAGGCTACGGGCCATGATTCATGATTACGTTGTAATTTCTCCATGTTCTACTCTATCTACCAGACATAATTACATTTTTTGTCATTTTTTGCTTACCTTCTAGCTTTTTAGAACTTCCTCTGGAAAACCTCTGGAACGGGAAGCAGGAAGATGTTCATATTTTTATTAGCGAGATAAATATAACGAAAAGTAGAAAAAAAGGAGAAAAGGGAAACATTAAAAATGACTCATGTCAAGGTTCTTTTGCTGGGTATGGAAAAACCAAAATGGAAAGGAAAAAAATAATACTTTTGTGTTAGGTTATGAAACATCGTTTCCCTTCCTATTTCTTCTTGTGAGGAAAAATGCTCCATGCTTCAGCTACATCCGCGGCTAGAGGATTGCTCACAACGGATTGCGCATAGAGAACGAGATTCGGGTCGGTGGTGGGGTCCGCTGCGCTGTTGATCACCAGATGCTCTTGGGGCGTTCCTCGGTTAAACACACTGAAATTTGGCGCCTCCAAGTGATTACTAGATGAGGGAGGCCCTGGAGGTGGAGGGTGTGCTGCGGCGATGGCCGTTGGAGAACCAGAACTGAAGGTCGTGGCGAAACCAGATGGTAAAAGATGATGATGGTGATTTCCATGTACCTCGGCTACCACAACGCCACCGGGATGGTGACCTATTTCACCGTGGAGGTCATCATGCAGGTGCTGGTGCGAGCCAGGATGACGCCTGGGTCTACACATTTATCGTGAAACGGCATATTTTATAAAATGACTTTGCTTCCACAATTTTTCAATAATACACGTTAATAAATAATTAAGATAAATATTAATTAATTAATTGGAATAAGTTAGTTTTCTTACAGTTTTCTTCCTTATCCACACGAGATACAAATACAAATGAAATAATTTTGTATTGATTATGCAAGGTAAAAATACAAAACACTTACAAAAGCACTTTTTCCCATTGTCAGGTCAGACGAGTCAGGTAATAGTAGAGTTATTTATTTTGAAGCGGCCATAATTTTCTGTGTAAATATTTTATACACAGCTCTGCTCTTCTGTGCACCATTTTTCTTTACATTAGCAGATGTAATGCGAGTCATTTCAATTTTATGCGCACGCGAAAAAAATAGCGAGGTAGGTGGAGGTGGGACATGGAAGCGGAGAAAAAGAAAAGATGTAATAACGTGAGACAGATAATAACATGCGATGTGATGCATGTAATGTGAAAGTGCATGTGTATGAATGCATGCAGGCAAGCAATAAATGCCGGAACAACTGGAAAATGTCTCTCGCGAGAAATCGAGATGGGGTCAAGTCAAGCCGAAACCTTTTACTGTTTCTGCTATCTAGATGATCTTGTCTTATACATAATCATTAATGGTGCAGCTTCCAAGTTTTAATTTAATGGCTCATTCATTTAATGGCTGTTTGTTTTCTTTCCCGGAGAGAGTGCTGATTGCATCTATTTCTGCCAACTTGCAAATTGCTCTTTCGTGTTAATTGCGGAAATTAAATATTTAAAGAGCGGTTGTGGATGTGGAACAAATGGGAAAGAAAACAAGTCGTTAAAAAGGCTAAGCAAAGGGAACAAAATATTTTACTTGTTTGTTTTGTGAGCGAGCATTTTTAAAGCAAAGGTCACAATAACAACAAGAAGAGAGAAGGAATACCCCTGGCAAAAGTGAGCTGAGCAAAGCTAATATAATTTATCCTAATCTAATCAAAGAGCTCATCCTGCAATTAGTGGTGCACGTGTGCCTTCTCCTCTTTCCTCTCCTCCATTTCCATTCCCATTCCAGTCCAACTTTTCTATTCTTGTATCGTGTCACTCACTCACTCACTCAGTCGCTCGCTCCAAATTACTTACCGAATTCGAAAGTTCGGCTCACAAAGAAAATCAACATAACTACGTATTCATGCACTCATGCATCGCTTACTTCTCATCGCATCGCATTCCCTCCCATCAAATTCCAATCGCTCGCTCCCTCCTTAGGTTAAGTACCTTACATTTCATTCATTCTACCTTATCCATTTACTTTCTCTCCTTCCCACGGAAAACAAATTTCTACATCATTTGATTTGGACAAACTTCGTTTCCCTTCTTCTAAGTAAAGAACGCGAATGAATAAGCGAAACGAAAATAAAAGACTAAAGACAAGTGTGTGTGTGTGCACAGTGATTATATATTACATTACCTAATGTAAATAAGTTAAGTACCTGTTCCATTCTTTGGCTTATTTTTTGTTGTTATGTAAACGAAACTTTTTTTTTCGTTACGAGCATAACGCGTGTTACAAAATTGTCTATATAACGTAAAATAACCGCCTCCACATCATACATTGAATCGATTCGCTTCCTATGCTCTGACGTTCATCTGCTATTGTAGGAACAAAGGGCAAGGTGTGCATAATAGAAAATAACAACCTAACTTTCTCTCATTTTTTAACCCAAAAAACTTTTCACTTTCTATTCTACTATACGCCCAGACTCTCTTTGTCTCTTGTTTCTCATTGTGTCTACTTTTACCAACCTTGTTTAAACTTGCAAATTCAGCCCACTCGGAGTGTGTGTCTCTTCCACTTTTAGAAATCTTCGGGAAAGTCCATTACATAAGGCACTATAAGTGGATAGGACAGGACGCAGCTGGACACACACCATTATGATCACGATCACATCACATCTGTAATCGGGCAAGCCCCTCCCGATTCTAAAAACGGTGACAGACAACAGAGACGGTAACAAAATCTTGATGATGCGGACCAACAGAAGTGACACGGATGACCTCCGGTGTTCACGAACAAAGGGAAAAAGAGTTTGTGGTAAAGCACAGTGGTGTGATGTGATGCGAGCCTTAATTTATGAGGGGAAAAGGAAAAGCTGCGGAATCGTAGTGAGAGATGGATGGACAGTAGGTGAATTGAGGCATGTCAGCCAGCATTGTATTTTGTACTTTGTAGTATCATTTCGCTTCTTGCTTATCTTCGTGAGTGAAAAGAAGCGTGAGAAAAGTCGCAACTGACAGCATTTAATGTCATTTTGCATTCATTCATTCATTCATGCCTTCACTTAGCGCCTGCTGCTGCTGCTGCTCTTCCTTTGCACTTTTTTTTGCTTCTTGAGAATAAAAAATGTGAGAGATGTAAAAATGACCAGGAAATGGATGAGCTGCAGAATTTATTTTAAAAAAATATCTAAAGTGGTAGCATTTTTTGTTGTTGTGTTGTGTGTGCACTTTTCACATTTGCTGATGATGGATGGAGGTTAAAGAGGAGGAAAGTGAGAGAGAAAATTGCAAAGAGAAGGGCAGATAGGAACAAAGGTGAGAACTGAGTTAAGATCTTACTTTGACCTTTTGTTACGCAATCCATTTTTCCCGTGACCTTTTGGCATTTTGACCGAGTGGCGTCTTATCTAAGTTTGTAGCAAGT
The DNA here is from genome assembly GCA_021029165.1 of Cyphoderus albinus. NCBI lineage: Eukaryota > Metazoa > Arthropoda > Collembola > Entomobryomorpha > Paronellidae > Cyphoderus > Cyphoderus albinus. The sequence continues at coordinate 15,781 of VYYJ01000619.1, read as the reverse complement.
TATGTAGGCAGATAATGTTGTTTTTACAGCCAATAAAATACCAATCTTCGGAGTGATTAAAAACCAAATATTGCTCTCAGGAGGAGAATAAAAAAATGAGTGCTCTCATTCACTCATCCCATCTCATATTCTCATTCATTCCTCCTTCTCCATCGAGCCGTTCTTACGAACCCGTTAATAAGAAAATTTTCATCTCTTCTAGGAGAAGAATAGGAAGAAGGATACAAAAAGCGGAGGATTTTGAAAAACTCTTCTAATCATATTCTCCATGATAATTAAGTGAAGTAGTTTATTTTGATTGAAGATCGGTTTCTCAAGTGTTTGTGACAACCTGGAGTAAACAGGTTTGCTTGGAAAATAATCAACTTGACGATGACAATGACGTTGCCAACAAACTCTGAGCATGTCACTCTTTTTACTCAACAATTTCTCGAAGGAAAAGGTAAAAAGGAAAGTTTCTTTTGAATTTTTGAAACCACTCAAATCAAAAGTACGGAGTGGCTGCGATGAGGAAAAACAAGGAAAGTGAGAGTGTGGAAGAAAGAGGCTCTTCAATCGAGTGCTTGTGTCACTCACTCCAGGAAAATGATGGAGTTTCCATTCGATTTAAGTGAACTCACAACACACAACCTTTAAAAGAAAGACGCCCGTTTCCCCTTGTTTATTTCTTATTTGGCCGTCAATATCAAATCATCCGTCATTTTTCATATTTTTCAAGGAAAAATCATAACGTGTGCTGTAGATAAAAATGAAGAGCGATGCAAGAAGGACGAGTGAAAACTTGTCTAATCCACTCTTGAATTAGACATCGAATCCAATTTCAAATCTTCCTTTCCATTTAGAAAACTTTGTCATTTTCAGGTGAGCTGAAAAACTTGACGTCCGAACTGAGTGACGAGAAAAAACTTTTATTTGTCATCTCTGATTAATTGATACAGGATGTAGACGAAAGTACGGAAAATGACAGAAACGGGAATACCACGTCAGCACTGCTTCCTGTTCCAGGATATTTTGTGTACAAGGAAATACCCACAGAAATAAAAGGCCTGCCTATGCCAAGAAAAGATGCGTCAAAGACAAAATAAATAAAAAAGTTATTCGCAAGCACATTTTTCGCTGAATGGAGGCTAATCGCTACTGTACTCAAAAACTTCTTCTCTCCTCAACTACGAGGTAGTCGAAATAATCTGTTTTGTAAAAATTCCGGTGACCTTTAGGTTTGTTCACGATCCTAATTGCATTAGTGCTTAAGAAAATACAACTGACTCCGCCCGTAAAACTTTTCAAAATTTTGAGAACGAATGAAAGAAAAGGATGTAAATAAGTTGAGAGATGTTTCTTCTGTCTAGACGTATTGTCCTCAAAGTCCAATTAACTCTCGTTGATGATGATACTAATAATAAACATGTAGCGTCATGCCTGCCAGACATTCGTGGAAAAACTTGTGCATGTTCATGGTTTTCATGTGGACACATAAAATCAACTTATTTCTTCTTCGTACCCTCAGTCCCTCAATGTACAAACTCATTTTATATTAGCTCGTCAGTAGAGACCTTTGCTTTATTAATGTGTGTACAGAACAAGATCCGAGTGCAGCTAAAGGATGAAGATTAAATCACGACATGACAGTTCATCATGATTCATCACATGAACATCACATCATTCACTTTACGTTTACTTGCTCACTTACTTTTACCACGTTTTTTCTTCATTTCTGACCTTATTCCCTTTTCCTATCCTTCAAAATATTCTTTTATTCGCTACTAGTTTTTTTCGTCAATTTTTCCTTTTTAAAAATATTGTGAAGCAGTGAAGTTGTTTGCGAAGGAATAAATCACGAAGCTTCCAATCCCCTTTCTCCACGGATGCACAATTTCATACTTTTTTCACTCGATGAAATGATGTGTTTGTGTATGTGTGTAAATATGTGTGAGTGCTACGTGTTGAACAAACTTTGTTTTTCTTCTTTATTCTGGGAAAAAGAGCATCCACTGTTTCAAACTCAAGACTCAAGTAGCTCCTTTATTTTTTTTTGCTCCTTGATTTTTTTGCTGTATCAGAGGAAGGGAAAATATTAAAAAGTCTGTTTTATCATCACGATGATGGTGATGGTAATCACCTCGAGTAGAGAAAGCTCATGTAAAATAAAATTGCTAATAAATCAAATACGGCACGGCACGCAGTACCCTACTACTACTATCATCGTACTTTACTGATGGAGAAACTTTTTTTCCAAAAACTTTTATTTCCCATCAAGTAGTAAACCTAAAGCTTAAACTCTGCATGATAATGATGATGGTGGTGATATTCAATTTCAGCCTGAAAAGAACCATCTGCATGTGACTTGAAAAACAAGAAGGAAAAGGCCATAGGGAAACCTATGATAAAAATGCCACTCTCCATATAACAATCCTGATTTTTTTCAATTAATTTAATTATACAGGCACCATACTATTCGAAAAGTTCAAGTTTTAAACTCAAACTTTTGCCCCTATTCTTCTCTGTATCCTTACACCAGGCCATTTAATCAGAGCTGATGGAATGGAACAACTCTTTAATTTACTTTGCCTCGCTAACAAACTAATTTTAATTATTTTTCCGAACACTTTCCCTAGCTTGTTCAAAACAACAAAAAATGCCTTTTTAAAACAAAACCTGTCGTTCGTTGTTGATGATGCAGCGTTGCTACTAAAAGTGCGTAAACTAATTGCTTCACTTTAACCTGCTCAAGGGAAAACCGGTATTTATTACTGGCTAAAATATTACTCGCTCATCGTCATCATGATGGTGACGCTGCTTCAGTTCTAGAATTTTCGATTCCAAGTAAAAACAGGGATTTCCGTTCAATTTTCCCGAGTGTTAAATTCTCTTCCATGTGACAAGCAAATGTGATTTCTACATCAACATCATCACATCGCACTACACAACATCATCGTTATCAAGTCAACGTCACGACTGTCGCCGGCCATCGCCGTCACCGTCAACGTCATAGTCATCGTGGAACCTTCATTTTTAATATTTTTCATACCAGGAGTCCAGGATACAGTAGGGACCACAAAATATTTTTGGCTCGCGGCTCCGTCTGCGTTCATGTTCAAATCATGACAAGTAACTGGGTAGATGTGACAAGGAGCATTAATAGATTTTTTGGGGGATATTTTGCGCATATTTTTTTGGCTGCTGCTGTTATATTTTCTATAGAAAGGTAAACGTAGATGAAAGTGAAATATTTTGTCGATGGTGCATAAACACGCTTCCATTTCTGTAAGCACTTTCACGTTAGATATTTTTGGTGTCACGTTGTTATCGTCATTGTTAACGTCACTCTCATGTCGTAGTAGATAGAACGCAATACATGATCTTTTACTCACGGAAAAATGTTTTTGGAAGTAAAAAGTTAGTTAATTGTGTTTACTGCAGTGATTTAATTATATTTGGTGTGATGACGTCATTCTTTTTGGGTAAACTAATTAAGTTTTTAACGAATGGTTTGCGATTGTTTTTGTGCAGAGAATGAAACGGCTCGAGGAAAGAGGAATTTTATTTTTCTCAAATTTTTGTTAAAAAATTTAAAAAACGAAGTTAAGCTGAGTAAGCCAGCAAAATGAAAATGTATTTTGACCCAGGGCAAACTTCTAGACATAATGAGCTACAAATTTCAGTAGAATTTCTTTGGCCTGACTGTTTTTATCATGGTGCAATTTGAATTTATTTTCTTTCCTGTGCTTTTTTTGTCTGCCACCTACAGAGTAAAATCCTTATATTTTTAATTATGAAAAACGATGTAAATCCTAATTTGTCTAACGAGACGTGACCTTTTAAACAAAATGAGAAAAAAACTTTCTCTCAAGTGGAAGCAGAGGAGAGCAGAGAGAGTGGCGCTAGTTAATTAAAATCGCGATCTCAATCCCCCACTTTCCTGCATCTGATGAGGTCACGCAGGCCAAATTTTTGTCGTTGTCGTTTCCCTTGTACAAAGAGCCAGTGCGAGAGTGAAATTGAAATTTTTATTTCCCCTATTCCATCAAATTCGCTATCTACTAAAAACAAACAATTTCAGTTTTTCCAGGCCCTCAAATTTTCAAATTTGTTGTCCGTTTCACCATCACTTTATTTCATTCTATTAAAAATCGCGGATTAAAAAGACAATTCCATTTCTTTCATTCCTTTGCATTGAATTTAATCAAAGGTTATTGAGAACAGACGGAAATGTAACTCCCACTTCAGTCAATCTTTTCACTTTAATTTGTCCATAAAAACGAGGTAAATTCCCCGTACCTGTTTACCCCTTCTCCAAGACATGACTTTATATCAGATGTGTCTCGTTCTATTCTTAGAACCAAATTTGCTGACTCTGAAATCTCAGCCTCAGTCTCAAAAACAATCTCAAAAATCATATGTGGCCCTTAACACTCGTCAGTCTGCTTTAGAAAACTCTCGACAATATTCAGTTAATTGAAGTAGTTTTAAAAAAATATATAAATAACCAGATTATCATTAATATGAACATGGTAATTTAATGACTCTTCTCTGGATAACGATAACAAGACAAGAAAATGTTTTTTTTTGCCTTGAGGGAAAAGGGAAGATGAAAAAATGTAATAAATCTAAATCTTGGCTTTCAATCTAAATCATTGAAAAGTCAGTGGAATTAAAAGACTCGCTGGTATTTGAGAAATAAAAGAGTCAAGATTCCTTCACGTTTTTAATGGGATCTCATCTATTCTACATATCACATCCATCCAAAAAATGTACTTTTTTATAGAAAAAAATGCCTCAAGGAAAGACATACATTTTCTCCCTTCAATGCCTCCTGCCTTCATTTACAATGATAAATCACCCCAAAAATGATTCTCGTGACTACGCTGTCACACCGGGAACATGTCGTTTCAGGGAGCTCTATGACCCCGGCCTGAGGCTTCTCTTATGACTCTGGTTGCAATGTCTTTTTCCAAAGGGAGAGAAAATATAAAAAATCGCGATGGCTCAATAATGACGACGCGGCGTAGCCTAGTTTTCTTATCATACTCATCGCGATCATGATCGTCATCATTTATGGACTGGAATGAGCTCATCATGACTCTGTTTATTCATCGTGTCCACACATGGAAAATTGATGGAAAAAAATGCAGTGGAGGTGTAGTCTTAGTCCGTCAATATTTGCCTTTTCCTTGGGAACATTTCAGTACTTGAGGGAAAAGGCAACAAAAGTGAAAAAGCCAGTTTTTTGCATCGTTCTCTCTCTCACTGTACATAAAAAGGAGACACTTGAAAAATATTTTATGGTTATCGACCATAACAAGACAAGACGGAAAATCACCGGAAAAAAGTTTTCCCACTTTTCATTCCCGTCTTTTCTTTCCAACTACTTATAATGCGTAGGTATTCCGTTTTGATGGCGAATTACTATTGTTATTATTATTAGACGATATTTAAATTTATTCTCTATCCAAGAAAAAGAGGAGATTTTGGATGCCACTGACTTCAATTTGACCAAACCATCTTCAATACTCTCACTTTCAGTAACTTCACTATGTGAACTGTTGGCATCGTCGTCATTATGGAAATTTCCTGGTTGAATCCATTCAAAAAGAAAACAGTGGGGAAATCGATCCGCTTCACATCACATAAGAACGCATTATTTTCTATTATTTATGGAGGTAAAAAGACAAGAAGAGCACATTAACAGCTCCATTCAAGTGTCACCCATAAATTCTCATTCTTCTTTTTTCTAAGTGCACACTTTCAAAAAAAGGACATTTTTCATACGTAACATAAAGAGAAAAATCGAAATCGTTTTCATGATGATGATGAAGCTCAGTCTGAAGGAAAACACGAACAAGCGAAAAGGTATAAAAAATTCTTTTGACAAAATATTTTTTAAATCGCCTCATTTTACTACTCGCGAAAAGAAACCCGATGAACTTTGATACTCTGTCTTTTTGCAACTTGAGGCAGCTTTGTTTGACGGAAAGCAAATTTTTTCCGACAATAAAAAAATTTCAGTGTACTGTAACAAAAAGTTAATTAAAAAGTGTAAATTAGATGACTTGGAGCCTAGCTCAGCAGGTAAGACTTTTAACGAGCTGCAGTAGAAACATTTTTTTTGGGTAGCTACATAACGTCGTAATTATAAAATATAATTAAGTATTAACAATGTTGTTATTCTACGAACGACCTTCGTGTTCTGCTCTTTGTACGTGTCACCGGAAGCCAACCAGAGTCATGTGCCGGCTGGCTTAATGAAGACACAAAAGAGTGTTAATTAACCTATATTTTCTATTTTTCTACTTTGTTTCACTTGAAACGAAACGAAATTTTCAAACAGGAAAAAATTGTTCATAGCTGTGAAGCAGAAAACAAGCGACAAAACTCTGGAATCACTGATTGACTCTCTGTTTATTCCTTGTTTGCCAAAACAGACAAAGTGAAAGCAGAAGCAAGAACAAAAACAAACGTGCTTTCACTCACTGTTACCAAATTCCATTTTCTTTTCTTTTCGAATGTAATGAAATGACGGATTCTGAATTCGAAATGCAACGAAACGAAGTGAAGCGTGACATGTGACAAAGTCGTGCGTGAGATGACACGTTGCTTAACGTTACATATCTTTTGGCCTTGTTTGCTTGAAAAGTTGTGGGAGGCAAAGTTGGATTTTGTTGTTGTTTGTTTAAGTTTCTCGTTCTCTCAAAGTTATTGATGTCATGAACCGATTTCCATTTCTATGGATATGATTATGACTACGATATGATACGAAAACCCCATTAGAGATTCTTTCTCTGTATGTCTCAATGACTTTGACCATGAAAAGTATTCCTGCGGAGGAGGACTATCAAAGTTGACAGAAAGAAAAAACATTTTCCCTTTTTGCGTCTGGCTGTAGCGGAAATGAGGTTGTTCAGTGGAGAAGAAGAAAAAGGTGAAACGGAAAGAAAGTCACGATTTCGAAACCGAGCCTCTCGCCTTTTTATTTAATGCTTTTAATAACTCATGCGCTTTTCTCTTATGCATAGAAACAGACATTTTCTGGCTTTTTATAATGATCTCATAAAATGAAATGTGAGTGTGGCTGCGGCAGCGAAAAACGCAAAGCCGAGCTCACCGAGCTAAGCGAGTGAAGTTCTGAGGCACTCGAAGAAAATGGGAGGATTGGGAAATTTCTCCCTAACTGACATAATTCCAAGAGAAAAGAGCCTGCGACACAAAAAAGCTTGTTTCGCTTTTACTAAACTAAACTGAACAAGCCACAAATTTTTTGCCTTACTTTTACAAAAAAAAAAAACTTTTTTCCTCCAAACAAGCGTGTAACCTTGTAAAATGGAACTTCGTAGCTCAACTCAAGTCAGCTCAAATGAGCAATAACTTGAAATGAAAAGTTATGAAAATGTTCTTTTGTTCAAGTGAGGCATTGGGACAGAGAAATTAATTGATGAGTGCATGGCATAGAAAAGGCGGAAATTTAGGCAAAGTGGCAAATTCCCGGAGCGAAACAAAGTTGCAAAAGTGAGATAGTCGTAGCAATAGTGGCAACAATAATAACAATAATGAGCTTGACTACATCTAAACAAGATGTTGTGTAACATGGAAATTGTGTCAAGATGTTTTGTTGCCGATAAAAAGAAAAGTGGAAGAAAAACAAGAGAAAATGAGACTAAAAGAAAACAAATCGCGTTGCTCTATTGATGACAAAAGAAATAAGTTGTGGAGGGTGGGGTGGAGGTGGAGGAGGATGGCACATGACGATAAGATGAAAATATTTACTCGAATTCTCTTCTTCTAAATGCAACTTGTGCCTCCGCTCCGTTCTTTGTCTCTGCATCTCGCTTAAGTGAGTGAATTGAGCAAACAAGAAACATAAAGAAAGGAAAGAAAAGCAACGAGTGGGAGAGGAAAATGGAAGGAAAAGTTTCATTTTTATTTCTCAAGGAGCAAGATGAGTTGAGAGGAGATGATGCGGGCGAGCAAGAAGACACAAGACAAACTTTTCTAATTGAGAGAGTTGTGTTCAGTTAAGTTGAGTAAGAGTTGAGCTCTTTTCCACGAAAAAAAGAATGAAGATGAAGTAAAGAGAGTGAGTAAGTGAGTGAGTGAGTGAATGAATGAATTGAAAAGGAAGAAGTGTTCCTCTGTTTTGTCAACTCCACTCAAACTCCTTTTCATTGTGAAGAGATGAACTGAAGTTGGAAAGAGTTCCACTAGTTACTTTCACTTTTCCCTTTTTAGTATAGCTAATCAAGCGGCGCAGGAAATATTCTTAGATAAGTAGATACATACACGCAATCAGCTTTGGTTTGTTTAGCGCAGCTACATAACTCAAAGTGCAACTTTTTCACTTGAAACATGTTACGTCATGTGATGATGTCATGAATGAAAATGTCAACACAATAGGAAAAGTCAGTCAATGTTGCAATTGGCAACTTGAAGGTCATGTCGTGCTTGTCCATACCTATACAATATGAACTTGACTAAACGAGTTTTGCTGTCTATCATCTTTCAGTGTAAGTAAACGCGCAGCGATAAAGGCGTCAAAAATTAATAATGATTAATTCAGCAGTTAATACGATTATCAAGTTTAGTAAGGCTTATGGTTACCTGACTTGGCTGTCTTGCGTCAAGTCCAGTCCAGTTAACTTTGTTAGAGCCTCTAACTTAGAGGTGGTCACAAATTCAATGAACACAAATTCACAATTTGTACAGACATACAACAAATCAAGGAAATGTAAATGTAATTAGTAATAAATATGTTTCGCGATGAATGAGTATCCCAAATGATATTCATGGTGGAAATTCAAATGTGTGATGGATATGTTTTCATTCAGTTTAATTAATTAATGAATTACTGTATTAATCAGTATAAAAATGTACACATGTACAAACAATAAAAGATTAAACAAAAAATGTACAGCTATTGTAAACTTACAATTTATAAAAGTGTACTATTTATAAAAGTTATTCATATTCGCAATCATCATACCATTAATTATCATTTCTATATCATCTCTCATACCAGTTCATATTATTATACATTCATCTGCCAGAATATTTAATATTTAACAAACCAATCACTTTTATAGTTTACTTTACGTACACATTCTTCTGGGCTTGCCTTCATAGATCAAAGATTTATGAACAAAAGGGGGAAGCGACAGAAAGACGAGAGAATTTTTAAAAGAATGAAAAAGAAATTGAAGATGAAAGTGAATTATGCTGAAGGGACCAATTAAATTACAAAAGCTGCATGGTTCTAAATATTCCTGACGAAAAGATCTCAATCTTCAAACGGAAAACGCTAATTGGGTTTTGAGAATTCAAATGAGAAAAAACTGAAAACTTTGTGTATATGTGAATAATTCAAAAAAGGTTGCATTAGCTTTGCTCAATTTTTAATCCTTTGTTAGTGAAAAGAAAGGTGAGTTTAAACAAGACAAGGAATTAAATGATTACAAGACTAATTATCTCGACTTGCCTGAAACAAGAATTTTGTGAAGTGTTTAATAATTCAAATTAATTGCTCTTTTGTGCAATTCTAATCTAAACATAGATTTAAGTCGCTCTTTCCAAAGGATGAAATGAAAAGTGACGTGCACTTGAGTCATTGAGTCCTAAGGGTTTGAAATGTGCGTTTAGTAAAATTAGTCATTAATTGCTATTGCTGAAATAGGTTAACTAAAGAGATAATTAGTCTAATTATAAATGCTGTAAGTACTATCTGCCCTTGTAAAATGAAAGGCATTTTTTAGTTAAGTGAGTATTGATTAGGCACTGGATTTCATATTTATCGCTTTCCCAGTAATTAATTAAGTATGCATAGGTTATATATATTTAATATTTATAATTATAGTGGTTCGAGCAGAGTATGTGTTATTTACAAGTTAATCAAGTTAGAGGTAAAAGTAGAAGAAGAATAAGAAAAAATAAGTGAAATTTGATCAATTAAATTTTACTTGGCTGCTTCAAAGAATGCGAAGAAAGGTCTGATGCTGCGTAGGATATTTGGCTCGAGCCCCTGCTGCACACGGCGCTCATTCAAGTCAAGCACCGTTCTCTTGTGAGGGAACGCTGCGAAGAAGGGTGGATGTTGCGCCGCGTACTTTGCCGTTTCCGGGTCAGCCAAGTAAGGGTCACTGTGTCCGTGACCTCCACTGTCTTCCGTGTAGTCAGCAGCCTGGTATAAAAACATTTTAAAAAAGGCAAATTAAAGTTTGCTACTTTCAATAAGTACAATGTATTTGGCCTCTTGACGTTTTTAAACACTGACCTCGGTTGGAAGCGGGGGAAGGAAGACGCCATTCGGAGAGAGTCCTTCGGGTCCATGGACTGGGCTGGCTGGAAGGCCACCGCCCACAATGTTACCAGGACCTGTATCTGCACCACCACTAGCGCCAGTTCCGGTGCCAATGAAATTTCTCAACGCTCCGAAATCATTGCCTTAAAAGGTGGAAGGAGGAAAATAAACAAAAATAGGTACAATTAGAGTTGATTAATTAATTAATTGGTGTGATGTAAAAGGTAGAATGAAATGTGTAGCTGGTTTCATTAACCGCCATGGGAGGATGAATGGGAAAATTATATTGCAAAGTGTGCATCCCTTAGAGGACTTTATTCATGGAATAAATTCATGAGCAGAAGAGAAAATGAAGGGAAATGAGGAACAATTAATTCTCACCGTGAACCACCCCAAATATTTCACGGAGAATGAAAATGGTAATGATAATGGTAATGATGAGCTGTGCAAGATATTTCCAGCAAAACTTTCTTTCGGCTTCCCTTGCCCTTCTGTGTATGTATAAGTAAAATAAACACGGCGAGCAATTTCTCTCCAGCAACAATAATAATTTCGCAAGTTTCACTACAATACCATCTCTTCATCATATCATAACATTCATGAATCCGCATTGCATCCACATTTACACAGCTCATGGTTTATATTCATAGCGCACAGAATAGAATTTTCTCACGTTGTGTAAAGTGGAGGAAAAGTCGTTCATTTTATTCCAAACTCAAACGGAAAGCTCTACCCATTTCCATCTCTTTCTCTGGCTCTGTCGCTGAACTTTCATGGACTCACTCATTCACTTGTTCAGTGATCCTGCGAAAGGTATGCATAATAATAATATTTAAACACTCATCCAATTTTCATTCGCTCACCATGAACCACCACCACCGTCACGCAATTTTCAGAGTTCACTCAGAGAAACTTGTTTTTCTGCCAGTGGAAATTATTTCATGCTTTTGCTCCGACAGACCTTTTCTTTTGTCCTCAGCACACAATTGTGCTGCCACGGCGGCAGTTGCTCCATCCATTCCTTTATAATCACTCCTGATTATGGCCACATTGTGCCGAAATGAATTCTCAGGAAAGCGTTTTGAGGTTGTCACTTGAGATGGTGGAGGTTCAGTGCAAGTTTATGGAAATGGAGGTGATGAAAATGAAGCATTGGAAGTGATGGAAGATCCAGATAATAAAGGCAACGCAAACTCAAATTCAACTCAACGAAGCGGAGCGCAATTTACAGTAAAGATCAAAAATGCATTCCTTTCATTTTCATTTCATCCCATCCACTTGGCAGCACACACTCAAATCATCGTCCGCCATCATCATCATACCATCATTATTTTATTTTCACTCACTCAGAGAAAGTAATCCCAGTGGAAAACAATGACGAATCGATCGCGATGTTTGTTTCCTCCTAATTTCCATTCACTTTCATTGCACAACTTCCAATTCACTTCCGGTAACAAAGTTGACACTCAAGCAATGTGTAGACAAGCCCACACATGTTCAATCAAATCATCCTCGATCGGAATAAATTTACACATTTTCTACTTTTCAGACAAACATTCTTTAGAATTGTCTTGTCTCCACATTCCACACATACGTGCATTTGAATAAGTGCTAAAAGTGTATATTTGTAATAAAGATTGATGACGTCTGATCGGGACAAGATGTGACCGCGTGCCAATAACAAACAAAACTCCACGATATTTTCATGTGACCATTGTGGTGCGTTTCCTGGAAATAAAAATTGCTCATTTTTCCTTCGTTTCGTCAGAAAAAATTTATTTTGTTTGTTTTTCCCCAGAAACGATACACACTCATTACATACATCGACATCGACACACACATTTCATTTATATTATGTACATGGTAGTTTGTTAAATAGTAGCAGTGCTCGAGTGTTCGAGTCGGCGAGCCAGCTTCTCTTAACATCTCCACTTCTTGAATCTCTTGTTTACTTTTCTCATCCAGTAAAACTTTCTCCCAAGTTCAACATGTGAATGGTGGGCAATGTAAACAAAGGGAAAGCTCCAGCTCTCTTTGTCTCTATGTATGTATGTGGTTTGCTGGAAATTTGCCAGGAGCAAAAAAATATATTAAAAACGAAGAATCAAATTGAATATTTTTTTATTCCGAGACAAAAGGAAAGAAATATGCTCATATTTTCCAGGTAAATGGAAAAAATAGTCTAGAAATGTTTCTTGGAAACGAAACACTATGGGAAAATGATTAAGTCAGTACATAATATTTGAAATCAAAATGCAGAAATACAAACGTTGTAATTCTGGAATAAGTAGGAAAAGTTGCCCGTGACCTTTAATTTTCATCGCTATTATTAATGATCAGAATGAGTTTTAAATTAGGTGAAGACAAACGTGATCAGAAGTGAGACAGATAGACAGGGTTAATTTCCTGAAAGCAAGATAACTTTTGGTAGTTAAGTTGCCTATTAAATATTTATTACCGCGCTGACCGAGATTCATGGAAAGTTAGCAACGCGGAGAGGTAGACTATGTACTTACACAATGCACATCTCAACGCTTAAATTTTGCTCCGACACAGCAAGAAAAACTAAGAAATGAAATGATTAATGATTATAAATTAGGTTTGCAGCTTGTACATATACATATAAGTAGATAAGTTAGTTTTGCCTTCTTGTGCTTCTATCAACTTTGTCGACGTTGTGGAGTTCAAAGGGTCCATCTTTTCCAACTCAGCAACGGCACTGCTTGCTATAGTACTATCACAGGAGTTTTGGTTTGAGTTTTGTTCTAGCAGACGACAAAGTAATTAGTTTAATTTGATGTCTAGGAAGTGACCGTGACTGGCTGAAAGAGAACGGAACGAGGAAGAGAAAGTGGTCACAATACAACCTAGCGATAACCACAGAATAGCCTCAGCTGGAGCGAGTTCGCAGATGGAGACGGAAATGACCCTGACTTTGCTTCTAGTTCTTCGTCCCTGTGTCTTATGAGATTATCCCACCATTGTTATATTTGAGTGTAGTGTACACACAGGCACAAATTGCAAGAAATTTGCAACAAGTCTCAGTCTCGCTCTGACTTGCCTACTAAACATATTAATAATCTCAGCATTAAGTTTTCCGCTTCGGTCAACAAAATACATAATGTAGACTTTAGCATGTTATTACACCATAATGACATCATTATTATTCTTCTGTCGTGGTTTGTCCATTTAACTTTGGTTAACCGCAACGACAAAGACGACAACGACAGCATTTTCAAATTTGCCATTCGCGTCTGGCTAGCGATTTGTGTTGCTCTCAAAAGACCCTAAAATTATATTATATCTATATCGAATCACTATGGCCTGACAAACAAAAAAGACAAGAAATTTGTAATATAGAGTAAAGCACAATTCATTTCATTTAATTTTCTTCTTTTTTTTTTGGGCTTGGTCATGAAGCCTTCATGATGAAGGTGTGCACATCTGCTACTTGCATGAATTTCCAAGGAATTCTCATTATTCAAACCGATTGTGTGTGTACACATTTTTTATTTGGTATTGTCATTATTTTGCTCGCACTTTTTCCTACTCACAAAAGCAAAGTTTAAGGTTAAGGTTACGTTTGATTTAGTAAATCGTGAAAGACTTTGACATTTTGCAAACCACCAACCAAATCATGGAATAAACAAACAACAACAAGAAAAAAATGTTTTCATATTTGCGTTGTTTGTTTGTGCCGTGTGGTTTTGAGTCAAGAATGTTTCCCCTTTCCTTTCCATATTAAATCATGATGAAAGTGACAACTGTCACCAGCTGCTCTAATCAGGCTGTAAACCTACATCAAGTTGAAACGAGTTGAAGCATGTGACATCGTCATTGTCATCATCAACATGTCTTGTGTGATTAGGTGCGTACTTGATAAAATTTTCAGTTTGCTGCGCTTCAGCTGCTACCCATTATCGACGTAGAGCTCATGACATTTAACTCAATTAACTACATCGTTATCTTCCATTCTCATTCAAGGGGAGATGAGATTCCTGTCTCTCTCACGAGATTTTAATTTCGGTTTTATTCCACTCCACTCAATCCCTTCGCTCCACTCAACTCGGAAGAGTAGAGTTTTTAGGGAAGATTCAGGAGTAATGGGAAGGGGTCACTTGAGATTTATTGTGAATCCGGAGAGAGTCTTTGCTGATGCGATTTCCGTGTTCAAAGCACACACTCTTACCCATTCAATTCAATTTGGTCAGATGAAATAAAATTAATTTAAATTAGATAACGGATGGATACAAGAAGGGTGCCAGTTGTCGTTATGCTGCACTATTCCCTATTACGCCCATGCACGGTCACAAAGTACAAAAGGTCAATGTCATGCTTCTGAAGTGATTCTTCACGTGATGTGATGCAAATTGAAAGGAAAAGCGAACGTGGAAAATGTATCCAAAATGAGCCCACTTTTTCTCCTTCCTTCCTCCTCAAAATTTCTCTGGGTCACGAGTCACGAAAATTATTTCCGAGAGAGCGTGAATCACTAATCACCAGAGGAGAGCATGGAGATGGAGCTCATTGAAAAAGTAACAAAGAGAAATTGACGTGCTGTCAGGGTTCCTCTGCTAGTTCGTGATTCGGATGCTCTGCTACGGCGTTACTATGTCACTGCCATGGTAAACGGCTAAAAGCATTTGTATCCATCTCACTGCCCACCCACTGCCGTGCTTTTGCGTTAAAGTTGCAAAATGTCAAGGTTCAACTTCCGGTGAAGAAGAAAATGTCGCTGATTACGATCATCACCATAATGATGGTAACGATAACGATGAGTACACAGGAAGTAGATGGCATCAGGAAAATATCCAGCTCAGCGAAATAAAATGTCGGCCATGTCCTAAAGGGATGGGAAATGGGTAGAACGGAGAGATGGAGGAGATTATGATTATGATAAAAACCGGAAATAGTGGAAAATCTATGTCTCACTTTTTGATGCAACTCTGGTGCTGTTTGTTGACTGGAAGTGAAGATTAATTGAAAGATTATTCGAAAGAGATGGAAACCTTTTTACGTTTTCATTTTTTATGACGAGCGAATGAGTGAATGACTAACAGGAAGAAAGCAGCATCTTTTTTTAATCCGAAAGAAAGGATGAAGAAGCGAGAGTGAAGTGAGTAAAATTGTGAATGCACAAAGAAAAGCTGAAGGCTGCACTTTATACAACGAAACAAGAGCAGTAACATAATGCACATTAAGTAACTTTTCGCTCGCGTGACTCTTTCCTTCGTTCCTTGGTTCGTTCGTTGTTCTGCCCCAGAAATCTGTAACAAAGGAGTTAGTGAACCGGACTCACATTTTCAACTCCACTCAGCTCACAACAGCGAAGTGGAATTTAACGAGAAGGTTGTAAAAAAGAGACAAGTCAATGTCAAAGCATCCACCAAGGTAGGAAAAACCCCGGGGTTTTTGGGTTTGCTACCCACCCCGGGTGGGTTTTTGGGTTTTTGAGGGTTTTTGGGAATGGGGTTTTTGAGGGTTTTTGGTATATAT
>VYYJ01000618.1:0-50348 GCA_021029165.1 Cyphoderus albinus | reverse complement strand
AGGACTTGTGTCAGAGCAAGAGCAACTCCCTTTTAAATAGAGAGACGATGCAAACTATTTAAGCAGCAGTCCGGTTCATTGGGTACTTGAGCCCATTTAAGAAAGAGACGAGCTACTTTATATTATAAACATGGTGTGGTCACCGTCACGGTGTAAAAAATGTAATTACTTTTAGATCCTCACCTAATATATCATATCACTCTGACAAGATGATTTATGTGGTATTTGCCTGCATCAGTGAGAAGTAGGCATAATGAATTGAATAAATTTTTTTAAGTGTACACACCCAAAAATTACTTTCTGCTCTGCCATTAGAGTTGAGAAAAATTAGAGAACCGAAGATTTGACGGAAAATCCTGCTATTATTATGCAATGTATTTTTGGAGCTTTTAAAATGTACTTCAATTTTGCCAAATTTAAAAGAAACTCAGAAAATGTTCTTATTTTTTGTCATTTAAGGAACACACGAAAGTTTACTTAATACCTTTCAAAAAATTAAATTGTGTATATAAAGTAAAAGTTAGATGTATTATGGAAAGAGGTAGACAAAATTGAACTTTAAAAAATAACTTGTACCAGACTTGACGTAAGACAAGAATCGAAAGTGGTGATGAAGAGATGTTAAGTAATGTAAGTGGAATTATTTAGATGAAATGTGTATTAAACTTACTACTTCCATATTATATCACAGTATCTACCTGATAGATGACTAGTCAAGACAAATTCTTTAATTTGAAAAATTATTTGTTAAGTCATCCATCAAGTTCTCCGACAGAAGTGTTGCGTTGGTCTAAGGCAAATGATTTTAGCGTCTGAAAAATGAAAATTAAGTACCTACTAACTGTGCACGCAGGTTACTTATATGTATCTGTATGAAATTAATATATGAGAGAGGTTTAGTATTAAGGTTTTTAAAAAATTGTTGATTTATTTTTCGTCAAAATTCTTGAATTGGCTTAATTCACAAAAGTGATTTTCTTTTAAGACAAGACATTTGTAGAGCAAAACCGAAAGTACTTTTTAGAAGAAGGCGCACACTTCTTTTTCGCATCGTCGTTTACTTTACGATGATTAATAATTACATTACTTATAATTACTTAATACATTACGATCTAAAATCTACTGACTGTAAGGGCTTTTACTACACTACACACATTCTGTATATTTTGTTTTTAAATTAGGTTATACATACTTAAAGAGAATGCTAGCCTGCTTGTTTAAAAATAATTATTGTTCATTCGTTCATTGATACACCGTTATTGTCTAGTGCTTACTCATTATTTGTCATATTCAGAGTTTCAAACAAATCTTATGATTATTATTATTATTACGGTTATTGTTATTTTTGCTCGTTGATTAATTTGTTGATTTTCTCTCTTTTGTACGTGTCGCTTACATAGAATAATATTGAAAATAAAAGTAATCAGTGAAATGACGGAAGAGAACGTATAACTAAACTGCATGAAAATCTAAACTAAAACAAATAATAAGGTTTACCTCTGCCTCTGCCACATTTCATACAAAATCATAAAAATCGTTTCAGTTTCAAAAGCATTCATTGCATTGCACAACTTCATTTTTCATGGCCACAAAAGTCAAAATATTTATATATTAATCTCTTGAAAACCTTTAAATAAAATCTGATTTAACTACGATGGGGGTATTCTTTTGACTGATGCTTTGAAGCCTTGGTCGGAGTCGACAGTGTAGCGGACAACTCTTGTGTAGCCGTCAGCCTCTAGCATGGAATATTGACCTTCAACCTTTTCCCCATCGCGGCTCTCCGAGTGAGACTTGACATCCCCGAAAGCATCATTCTTGACGTGATAACTGAAACTGTATTTGTCATCGCCTTTGTGTGAGAAAGTCCGTTTCTCAGATCCAACTGAGGAACTGGACGAAGCACTGTCGCTTGCTCCACTGGGGCGTTTTGATACTAGTGATAAAACAGTGATTTCGAACGAATTTTTATAGCTGCTAATAAAAAATATCAAGGTAAATGAGTTTTCTTGCTGTGACTTACATTTGTTTGAAGTTGCAGCCACCTGAAGATCTGGGCCCTTGGTTGACTGATGGATCACCTTCTTCGTTGTCGTCGACTTTGTGGTGGATGGAGGGGTTGCTCGATTTGTAGCTCCAACGTGCTTTAACACTCTTTTCGTGGTGGTCGTTGGTGATCCGAAGGAGGGCGTACCGAAGGTCTTTGGTTTGTTCGTGGTGGTATGCTTGCCACCCTTTGGGACGATAATAAATTTTGAAGTGGAAGGTGACGCAAATTTTGATTGTTGAGTTGATGAGGAGGGAATGACAACGGACTTGTTTTGGTGATTTTGGTGGTGTTGGTGAAGATTTTGAGATTTGCTTGACTGCTGCTGAGGAACTCCACCATTATTACCTCCTGCACTTCGCGCAGCAGGGAACTTATTTTTGGGTATAATCAAAAGCACTTTATTATTTTTGTTTTCAACACTGTTATTACTCAAATTAGTTGATTTAACACCGTTCCCCTGCTGCTGCAGTTGGTGTTGCCTTAATAGCATTTCCATGTAGGGTCGTAACTCGTTAAAGACGGGTGTGTCAAATAGTGGAAGTGGAAATCTTACATGCTCATAAATTGATGACAGAGAGTTGGAGGAAGTCACGTCTTCTCTTGCAGTTTTTGCAAGGGCTGTGCTCATACTCCCATTGAAATTCCCTGGAGTAAAAATTAATACCTTATTAAAGTCGAATCCTGCTGGTTTGAGAGAATTTGCTGCTGCAATCAAATCCGCTTTTGTGTATTGCTTCCTCTGAGAAGGTCTGTGTTTCACGGTCTGCGGAATTTTTATTTCCTCCGGTTTTGAGAAGAATGAAGCAGAGTTTGAATTTGGGGAATGCCTTTGGAAACTGGATGATGTTGATGGTGTGAAGGAGGGTCTTACATGCTGTTTTGGCACTGGAGGAGGGGGTGGAGTGAAAGACTGCACTAAATTTCCTGCTCGATTTTGATGATTCAGGGAGACTTTCACTGGAGGAAGTGTCGTGCTTGTTATGATCTTGGCTGCTGTTGTTGTTGCTAAAGTAGTCGTTGATGGAGGTGATGGTGGCGGAGGTGATCGACTGGTCGTTTCTTTAAAACCAAATCCAAAGGAACGCGACGGAGGTGTAAATCCGTACAGAATATCATCTATTGACTGACCCTCCTCCCGGTGTGGAGGAAGTAGAACCTGGGTGGGGAGCGCTATTCTCCCTCCCACGGGGAGGTTAACACCATTCACATTCACAGTTGCTAAACAGCCCTTAATTACAAAAAGTAGAAAAATAAATGAAAGGAAGAGAGCGTGCCGAATTACTTTAAAAGCGGTCATGTTGAAACCTCGAAGTTTTCACTTTAATTCCCTATTTAACACTTTCTCATGTTTAGCAAGGAAGTGCTAAGACCTATTTGCTAACTAAACTTAAACTGATTTTGTTGCGGTCACCTAAAACACAATTTTCCTGCAAGAGCTAAAAATACACATAAAAAGAACAATAACGTTCAAATTACTTCCGTTGTCAAATTCCCAACAAGTGAGTTACGACATTAAACTGATTTTGCTGCGGTCACCTAAAACACAATTTTCCTGCAAGAGCTAAAAATACACATAAAAAGAACAATAACGTTCAAATTACTTCCGTTGTCAAATTCCCAACAAGTGAGTTACGACATAAGTCGAGTACAATTGGGCCAATTACAATAAAAGGGCCCTGTCAGTCACAAGAGCATTGCCTTTTTCGTCGCAGACTAGTCAACCACAAAAACAAAACGCTGACTGAACACCATCCCTTGAAGTACGCTGAACAAAGTCTCTCTTCTTTTCTTCATCATCATCACCATCATTATGATGATCATCGTCACATCATCTTCGTCACCGTACATTTGGCTGGCATAACTGCACGCACTCCTTCACCACCAAGTCGCCATTATTCCCTTGAAATAGTTATAAAAGCGAGTAATGCAAAGCAAAAATGCAATGTTACAAAAGTGCTAATGTGAAAATTGAGGGGCTCCTTCATTCCTTTAGAATCTGCTCAACACATGACTTTTTTTTTCTTGCTCGTTTTCTTCAAGTGGAAGACGAACATTTATATTTAATTTTTTACATTGCCATCATCTTTTGCCTCAAACAATAAAGCGGTCCTTAAATAATATTATTATTATCAAATCCTTAATGTAATGTAACAGGGAATAAGATGGTAGTGATGCTGCCGTGTGTGCACCTGACGGTAAGGGCATTATTTAAAAGTGTCTTATCTGCCAAAATCGCCAGCAACGCCAACAATAATGATAATTCCATACACTTCTTTGTCATAACGCAATAAGTGAAGATTGAGCTGTTAGGATCTGCCTGAGTGAGTACAGCATCATCTCATTAGGTAATGCCGACTTTTGCCGAGATCTAATGTATTAGACCTCATCAAACCGCATTGTTAAAACATTGACTATCTACATAAATATGATCCTTGTTCTTCTCCACTTCACTTCTATGAAAAAAAATTAATTTGTTCCTAATCATAATGCATACCGAATACCGGACTGACTGACTTACAAACAATGCTGTGAAAAATAATCTCTCGAGGAATTTAAAGACGCTCATTAAAGTTATTTTAACAGCGATTTTTATATTCGGACTATGGCTATCTTGACACTTGTGCATATCAAATTTTAATATAGTGGCGTGATTAAATTTTAGCTGTTGCAACTGTGCTGCCGCTGCCACTAATAACGATTAGGATTGCGATTGCATCCACTAGAGTCATGAGTCATTATTACGATATGAAGCTTACGATTATGATTATACGATCGGTCGGTAGTTAGACTTATAAAATGTCCTTCCTATTCGTATCCTATTTTCAGATTGCATAATGCAACGAATTTTAATTCGACATAGAAAAATCTGACGACAAATAGTCATCGTTGAGATGGGCCTTCTCATTTTCATTTTTAGGAGGAGAGCGGGCGAAATTCTCTCTTGTAAGTTTTCCATTGTTGGTTTGTCTGGTGCAAGAAAAAGGGCAAATTAGCATTTTTTCGCCATCAAGAAGCCAGTCAACCGCGTAATGTAACCGAAATACGCAGATCATCTCACTTGTCATCATCATCATCGTGTTTGCAAGTACAAAACCTTTGTTATTTGTTGACAGTTGACAATAATTACGCCACAAAAGAATGTTTTAAATTACCACCATTAAGAGCCACTGGTAAAAAGGTGGTGCTTTATCTTACCTGATGGTCACAACTCCTTGTAGGCGCTATGTTAATTCGGGTGCTCCCCAGCTCATTAAACTTTATGATCCAATTTGTAAGTGCAAGTTTTTTCCCTTGTCAATTATTATTCTCATAATTTGTACTACATTTGTAACTTGATTGTCATTGCGAACACATAACACACATTACATGGTCATCTCGCCCCCCATTATAGTTTCCACGTGGCATATATTTACAAGTAAACGTTTTATTAGCTATGTGGACAAACTGCCCAATCAGTTTAATTGATGAAAAAATGACAATCATAGAAAGCATATAAAATAAAGATGACACTTTTGAAATTTTTTGAAAACAAAACTGGCTGAAAATAATGAATTGGACTCTGTAATAAAATCACTTAATTGGCTGGTTATGTAGACATGTCAAGCAAAATCCACATAATGGTCATATTTATTTACATTTTTATATCAATTATCAATGCAGTAAGAATTTCCATAAAGTCGAGTAAAAAGGTTCAGTTGAAGAAATAGTATTTTTCCACAAAGTATTCATTTCAAAGTGAATGTTTCAACTGAAATATGAGAATGGATAAAGTTGCTTCGTTGGTGTTTGCGTTACCTACATGCATGCTGATGCTACTGAACAATGTTTAAAAGACTAATGATCTCGTTTGTTAAGAGGGCGGCCTGCTGCGTTATGCATAACGACATGTGACATAATGAAGAAATATATTAAATAAGCGTAGCAATAGAGTAGCATTGTTTAAGCAGAGGGGGAGGTATTGTTCGCAGTAGCACACATTTAAGAATGTTTAATTTGCCAATAATAATGACATTATCCATCTTTTCCCTTTTCCAAAAAGTGGAAAATTTGAAGAAATAAATTGGTCTGGGTATGTTAGGTACTAGTTACTAATGAGTGATGTTAATGTTGCTGAAAGAGAACTCCCTCATTTAATAGGCAGCCCAGCTGAAAATTAAGTGTTCATATTAATTTTGGTAGCTCATCAATTTTTTTCTGCCTTAGTAAGCTTGTTCAGAGATAATCAATTCAAATTAGACGAATACATAAAAAGCATTGTTTTTCACAGGGACAAATGTTTGTCTTGTCTTATCTTTTACCTTGGTTTGCTTGTCTCGTCTAGTCTGGCCCAGTCGCATTTTCCCCGTTGCAATTTCTTTTAGAGCTTCTCGTCAAGAACAAAGCTAATAAATAAAGATTCAGGTGACAATATCACTGCTTCAAATGTATGTGCATATTTATAGTGTTACAACACCAAAAGCAATTACAACAAACTTCATTATGAGCATCTTCGCCAAATAATGAATGATATGCGAATATAGAGGCAATAATAATTATGGTAATTAGAATATTAATGGCGATTTTTTGAAGAGGTAATAATGCAACACTTTGGTTATTAGCGAGAGAAAAAAATTAGCATTTGCATATATTGCGCCTAGCAAAACATTTAACGGAGCGAACGCAGAGCTTTCATTTTAAAAGTCAAGAAGATTTTTAATACAAGTAGTTGGTCATTAAGATGGTAATGACCCAGCAAGCAGTGAACATGCAGTTTGAATGATCAACATAATCAAGGCAACGTTAGGTAATCACTAACTAATCACTAATCACACATGTCAAGATCAAAAGATGCAGAAAACACACAGAATACTTTACAACCCTTAGTTAGTGGAGCTGACAAAAAGGGACAACTCAAATAATATTGATCACTTTTGATCAACATATTTTTACTCGTTCGCTCATTCGTTAATGTAATTTAAGTAGGGGATAGGCGATTCTTTGAAGAAAAAAAACTTGTTTTGATAGCGAAACTAATGTCGATCAATGGGCTGTTGTAATAATTGTAGTGTAAAGTGTAATGTGATGTTACACCGCATTATCATTTTCGTCTTTCTTTTTCTCTTGTACCGTAACGGTGTTACGATCCGCTCTAAAATGTCCGCGAATTTAGACGTTAGACCCAGATAGATACATTACATGTGAAAGTGGTGCAATAATTAAATAAGCGTTGCTTAATTTAATATGTTGACTTTGAATAAATTATTTGGCGTGGTGTGGTGTGTGCCAGCTGGGATACTCCTAAAAGCTTGTCACATTTTTTGCTCAACACAATTCGAACAAGAAAAATATTGTGATACGATTATGTGGAGTCGTTAAAAAACGTCAGTAATGGTTTTAAAAAATTTGAGCGATATGAAGTTATTATTTTAATGCGCTTTGTATTTTCTCCTTTTGCTTTCTATGAGAAGAATTATTGTGCAGACTTGTGAGATCGCCCATTGTGATCCTTTCGTATTAGTAAGAGTTAATATTAATGCAATGAAGTCATAAACATAGTTTACAAAGTATATCATAATTTATTGTATAAAATACTGCCAAAAAATGTCTTGATGATTTTTTGCCAATAAATCATCACGGAAAAGGGACAATCAAACCATAAACGACGAAAACAATTTTCAGCGCCACATTCTAATTCGATGTTTCTAAAAATTGCCAAAAATGGAGAAATATTTAAGTTTTAGGGCATTCACACACTACATTGTTACAGCCACGAGTGCACGAGCCCCACCACGCAACGCGATTCCTTCTCGGTATTATCGATGAACAATATCTAGCATCACATCACTTTACCCACAAACCGTCATTTATAAGAACATTATTGTAAGAATCACATCATCCTTTTATCATCTCTATCATGATGTGCTATTATTGCCATCATTATTATATAACAAAAGAAGAGGGTTGATAGGTCATCACACACAAGGTATCCACCATCCACATGAAGGAGGTTAAAGCACTTATGATTAGTTTGATGCAATGCGGTAAATACCTTGAGGGCGAGTACAAATCATGAAAAAGTAATACGGGACGCAAAGTGTGACGGCGTCTTCTCTAATGTCGTAAGTTAAGTGCTTTAATATTGTTACCCTTCATGGAATTCCTGTAAATCCTTTATGAGTTGACAATTCTTCACTCGTTTTAGTCAGCTAACTCGTTATCTTAACGAATTTCTCGTTATTAATGTGGTGACGGCGATCAACAAGCCAAAGATGCTGATCACTAATCATGATAAACGGGCGTGAAATTGAATGTTTTCCTTGAAGATTCCAAACTCATCCTTATCCTTCAAGTGAATAAATACACAACAAGCGCCACATTTCTTTGAAGAGGCGATTATAATCATAGTATCATTGATTGCATATTTTTCGATGCACGAAAAAACAATGTGGTTACTAGTTAATAGGTAATACTAATTTAGATTTTCAAGATTCTTATCATGCTACATCTATTTACTAGTCATGAGTCTTGACGAATAATCTGCAACAAACGGCAAAACAAAAAAGGATAATGGCAATTTGAAAATGTAATACGTTTGTGGCTAGGATTCGACGCAATTTAAATGAAGTATGAATCGATCAGACGATTGAAAGAACCAAATTATTTGCTCTTTGGCAAAAAAATGTCTGTGGAAAGGTCAAAGTAATAAGTAATAATGCACATAGCATCATGCTATTTTAAGCAAAAGTATGAAGTGGTGGAACTTTGTTATTGCTGTCTAGTACCTACCTTATTTAAACAAAAAGAAACTATTATTTCCTTCTAAAAAACAGATAGGTACTCACTTTCATTAGTTTGGATATTTTTTTACTTTTCATCTGTTTTTGGTTTATGATAATGAGAGGAAATGGGGCAAAGTTTGATTATTTAGTAAAGATTCAGATAAAATGCATTTTTAATTTTTCATTAGCAAAGAAATCACTTGAATATTTATAAGTATTAAATTAGGAAATTATGGTGAACATGATAATGAGCAACATATTGGCCATCATAATCATAACCGAATAAATTTTTGTTCCATTTTCGTAAAAAAGATTGGACGTAGGTAATGTAAGTAATTAATTACCTATTTTGTTCTCGGAGGTGAAGTAAAGAAGGGTTGATTTTTAAAATTTAAATCATTATTTCACTGCTCTGTCGTAAATAAACGGTTTTGATTTTCTTTCATCGACCCACTCTCGGCAAGTAATTTATTTCGATTTCGAGCTTCATTTCATTTCATAACATTTTAACAATGCTCAGTAATAGCCATTCATGATGATAACTCAGTTAGATATATTTATTTTTTAAAGAAGTCGTTACATCGACTTGCGTAATGTCGTGAACAAAAATAATAATAGGATTAAAAGGCACAAAAGCAAGAGAAGTGAAACCAAGAAAAAGACAGATCAAAATCAGCAGCAATTTCACTCACTCTCGATTCACGTGGTTTATGCTTTGTTTCGTTTAAATTGTCTTTAGCCTATTTTTATGCTGTAAAGAGTAGATCTCATTTTTTATACGGAGTAATATCCATTTTGGATTTTTGCAGTCCCACAAATAACATCTTAACTCGTTAATCTTCTCTAACATGAGAGCAGTATGTAATCATATTTTTGAAACGTCAAAATTGTAAGAGGGGTCGATTTTATGTTATAATGCGATTCGTAACACTGAATCAAACATTTTTACGTTATACTTTACAATCAACCTATTTATTTTCAGCTCCAAAAGTACTCAGTTCTGCTGCTTTGTTTGGCTGATACGCTCGATTATATTTATCCAAGATTGAGATTATTGTTATTGTACTAAAATTCCTGCCTGCTTCTATTGTTCTTGCGAAGTTTTAGGAAATGTCATCAGAATTAAGTATTTATTTGAACAAAATAATCATAGTCCAATACCAATCCGTGGAGGACGAAGAATGACTAAAAGAAGGCAAAATACAAAAATATTGCCCATTTCCGTAAAATATCAAGGAATGAAACTGACAAGAGAATGCACGACAGCCACGCGCGTCATTGATTATGATTTTAGCTTTAGACGTAGCATGGATCGTGTCTGAGTTGAGTCTGCGTGTGGAAGGTTTGAAAACAAAAATGGTCATGTCATGCAATTTCACAAACGTGGGTGTGAAATGGAATTCATTTCCGTTAATCTGGTGAAAGTTAGGGTTTTAACCGCTGCAAGCCACACAAGCAATAAAATGAATTATCTACTCAATTCCACGGTGTTTTCATCCTCATTCCCGTATTTTTACTCATCGGTCATAGAGAGAATCTCAGGTTTGAAAACCATGATTTCAATCACAATTTACCTTAAATCCCTTTGTGCGCTGTAAAGCATTCAAAAGTGAACCTAAACAAGCAGTGAATCTCTCAGCATGAAATATTAAATTTTAAGCTCGAACACTTGAAGTAACAATTTTGAAAGTAATGTTATAAACAGCTAAAAGTCGTGAAATTGTCTAAATGTATCAAATTACCTCTTGTATCAGTATAAATAAATAAATAAATGATATGCCATGCAGGTGAACACTTTTCATGCACCTATGAGGTAATTTCATCTCATCTATAAAAAAAGAAATGATGTGTAAAAGAGATATGGATGCACGATATTTCAGATTCCAAGGATAAAAAAAGAATCTTCAAACAGCAGATGAAATGTAGAATTGTTTATCCGTACCACACTACCACACACAAAATATCTGTAAGCACTTAGATATTATTTCTTCAGTAATGAATAGTCACGCAGACTAACACAACGAAAGTGCTGCAAAGGAAACGCTGTGTTTATGATTAATTTAATTTAGCCAGACTTTGTGTGAATCTAAAAGTTGTCGGTGATAATTTTAGCAAGACCATTCACACAATGTCTGGTCAAAAGTAATCTTCACCTTGTCCTCTTGAAATATTTAATGAGAAAATGTTTGAAAAGAAAAGTCTAAATGATTGGAAAACAATACATAAATTTACAGCCCACGCACCAAATTAGTTCACCCAGTTTACCTTTTCCATTAATTTGAAAAAAAGAGGAGACACACGAAACTGTTTCGAGAAGAGCCGACAGATAAATTGATGTTGAGTTTTTGTCTAACTTTTGCCTTGTAATTTGTCGTGTGCTAACTTTAATTGCAGACAATCAACACAATATCAACTCTAACCTTAACCGTTTTGGTCGTAATCATTATCGTATAATCATCCTTTAATTGTGACTTTAAGGTGGCACTTCAATTATATTATATAATTTGAGTTATTTTTAACAATCAAAATGCGACCACTGTGTCCACAAATGTAATTTAGTGAAGGCAAGGCAAGGCATAAAAATAGTCTCTTCCATCCAACATGACAATACAAATGGTTGTAATGATTACGTTTATCAATGTTGTCGCAGACAGAAGAAGTGCTAAAGAGAAACTCCAAAAAAACGCAGCGTTTTTTAGAAGCACGCTTTCGCCTCATTTGTTAAATTTGGAGGCACGATCTGGTTGTAAAAAGTAAGCATTTTAGTAGCTACCTATAAATACTCCCACAGTGTGTTCATTGTTATCTTCGTGTGTGGTTCCGCGCACCAAAAATGGTGATCTTGAATAAAGAACAATTACATAATGTAAGCCACTATTTGAATTTGATCATGAGATTCTAACCAATGTGAAAATGCGATGATATTACTACCTATCTTCACTGATTAAATAAAATGACCAAAATCTATCCGATAATCAGTGATTATGAATTATTACTTCAAAAACTTGACAATCAACGATTATGTTCTGTGATATGCTGATTAGAGTTAAAGCATTATATACCTAGTACTTACAGGTATATTTTTTTCGGAAAAGTTAGATGATTTTTATGACTGTCTGCAATTGTTTAGTTGGACAGCTAGTCTCAAAGAGCAGGAGATTTTTATTGTCCATTTACAGTCGCGCATAAAATAAAATAGCTTCACACCTTTTCAAGTTCAATTTTTTATTCCTTTTCAGTAGTAGAATTAGGGACAGTCCGAATCTCAAATGGTAGCGAAAAATCGCACTTCCAAAATGATTCAAAAAATATTTTGACACTGTTCTTTATATTCGTGCATTGTATTAAATTAAATTGTTATAACCTTTTATTACGGTGTCAAGTGCGACAATTTATATATGGCGAGTGGTTCATGCACAGAATGGAAATGAGGATGAGTTGAAGACAATTTTGTCAGGTTCATTTCGACTCTTGTAATTTATGGGTTTGTTATCTTAAAATATTATAAATGAGAACTCTTGACAACTTGACTATAGGTAGGTTGGCGTGAATGTAGGTATTTTATTATTATTGTCAGCGCATACCTAGTTAAATGACATTTGACACGTTGTTATTACTTTTATATCACCACACTCATCTCTAGTAACTGCTTTTGTGTTTCTAGATTGACAGAAAAAACTACGTGGATATTGTTTAGGTATAGAATATCATCATTACATTACCATACGTATTGCTTTCGTTGTTCTTGTTCCTCGGCTTGTTTGATCAATCTTGATGTTTGAAAGATAAGCTTGTTCCCTCGTAAGAATGCGCATATTTTAATTGTCGAAAGTGATGTTGGCATGTAGGTACTTTAACAAATGGCGTCTGATAGCCCGACAACGATTTATAATATAATTACACTGAAAACATGAAATGAAGTAACCTCGTCAGATACTTCTGTAATGGCCATTACACCTTACACTGACCTTGTCCACTTAAGTCAAATCTAGCTTTGCCAATGTATATGAGTTGAGTACTCAATAATATCCGTCTTGAGACCACAAAAATGTTAAATAGATAGCAAAAATTCGATTACCACACAATAATCTTTCTTGGAAGAAATTGAAAATCAAAGTAATATTCTTCGACACTGACATTGTAATCACAGTATTATTATTCTGTGTGTTATTCCTGTCTGGTGTTCCACAATGGCGAGCAATAGAAGTTGAAGTTACACCATTATTCATTACTATCAGACAGAATAATAGAATTTTGTTTATGGAGGATTCTTATGATGATACGTTGTCAATCTGTTAGTCTGACCCTTTGATATTTTCTTTTGTGGGCAACGCAAGTCATTTGAACCTAATCANATGATACGTTGTCAATCTGTTAGTCTGACCCTTTGATATTTTCTTTTGTGGGCAACGCAAGTCATTTGAACCTAATCACATCTCTCGTCAACCGCGAACAAATAATAAATAATGACAATCTCTAACTCCTGGTCTGCGTGCTGTGAAAGCGTCACAGTGTGCCGTATGTATTTTAGCTGACAAGATAAAGTCAAGTCAATGGTGAGACAAGGTTAAGATTTCAATGGTTGATCTTTTCATTGTTGTCCTCTCCATAAATTTGTTTATGACATGGCACACTGGCCGACTCAGATATGATCTATAAAGTGGCGTATTAACCACTTCACCTTTAAATCGATTGGGTTAGTGTCACTGGAATTGAAAGATGATTGGAGGATACGCATATATTTTAATTTGAAATGAATTACCTAGTTTTAAAAGATGACGAGGATGATGAGGTTGAAGATGAGATTGCACACAATTATTGATATCATCATCACTATCTTCATCTAAGATTGAGATTATTCTACGTAATTACTAACCAAATTCAGAATTGTTTTTCTTGTTATGGGTCTCTCTGATCGTGCCGAAGTGCAGATCTGATCAAAGCTAACGCGATATGCAAAAATACACTTTTGACAGAACTTCAATTTTCTTGTTATTTCTGCTCGTTTCCAAAAATACAAACGAATTTGCTGCATGAAAATTCTAGTTTTTAGCAAATCAATGGAATCAATAACTCAATAAGTCAGACTGAAATATAATCTGCAGCTTAAGACACAACTGGGCAGCAGCAGAGGAAGATCATGTTACGAAAGACTGATGATGTAATCGTGTAATTTTCAAGAAAATTATATAATGAGTGATTTGACGTAAACACATTAAACACGTACAAAATGACTCCTCCCGTGCGTGTTCATTTATCCACCACGCTTATCACTATCAAATGTGTTTTGGTAAACAAATCCTACCTAATTGAATTCTCATTGAATTTTTCGTGAAGTTTTAAAAACAAACATGCCTACCTATTTAACAATGATAATTTATAACCTTTATAGTAATACCGTTAATAAACAGCCGAAAAGTGATTAAAAACTTCAGCATTCCATAGTCATTAAATGTAATAATGTGACGGTAACGTAAAAGCTGGACGTGCGCCAGATTCCAATATTCAAATTCATCTGTTGCAACTTTTTGAGAAGCGTTAATAATTAAAGCTTGCATATTAATAACATTATACCGACATAAATAGGTTGTCGAGTACTGAGATTTCTGTCGAGCACTAATCAAGCAGGACAGAAAAAATTAAAATGACCGTTGGCGCTTTGTTATCAAATAACTTTTCGTTGCTCATTGCATCTCGCTTCCATAATCTTATTATCAGTTATGAAAATCTTTAAAGGGATTAAATTAAATCATTTTGAAAATAAAAATCGTTTACTCATTTATATTGTTGTTGTTAATTTACTTAGCATAATAAAATGGTCGATTTTCTGACAATGCCTTCAGATCTCTATGAATTCTGATTAAAGGTTGCCACATTATTGCCATTTAAATTATTTGTACCAAAATTAAAAGCGTACAATAAAAATCCTCTTGATTTACTTATTTATCAGATCATTTATTTTAAAGAGCCGCAAAAATATGTAATCATTAACACAAGATGTTTCATATCAGAAAAGTAACGCAGTGCAGCGTCCATTTTTCACTTCTTGGCCGTAATTAAGAAGCAATCATGTGCACACTCCCTTCTCCGCCTTTTTCTTTAATAAAAATGTCAAGAGAGGAGAACGATCCCTTGAAAGTGATGCACGC
The DNA here is from genome assembly GCA_021029165.1 of Cyphoderus albinus. Taxonomy (NCBI): domain Eukaryota; kingdom Metazoa; phylum Arthropoda; class Collembola; order Entomobryomorpha; family Paronellidae; genus Cyphoderus; species Cyphoderus albinus. The sequence goes on along the minus strand of VYYJ01000618.1, from coordinate 35,391 downwards.
ACCTTTACGTGACACTTGAACATGATCAGATGCACTTTTCGTCTCAGTTTTCCATTTAAAATATCTCTTTGCCCCTCTAGACGTATCGAGTTAAACGAGTAGGTATCAATACGTATTGATCACACTGAGGTTTTGCTTGCATGCATAATTTCTTATTTTTACTCCTAATCAGCTTGCTGAATAATTAACATGAAACAAAATAGGACTCGAAGAGGAATATTTGCAGAATTAAAAAAATACACTCCAAAATGAAGCGGATCTTTAGCTTTGATAATTATTATTACCTGGGTTAGGCTGGTGCATTCTCCGTCCCACCTTATCAGGGAATTATTCAAGTGCATCAGAAGTTCATGTCATTCTGCCATTTGCAAATGTTTGACTAAAATCATTTTTCTCGTGTAGCCTCCTCTTTCGTAGTACGTTTGTCATCAGTTTGAATTAATTAACAACATAACATCTAATCATTTACCAGTGCTATGAAATGCCAAATTAATGAGAAAATAAAAAGAGGAAGGAAAGAGGACAAAGTTATAACGTTGCCCGAAATATTTTTTTAAAGAAAGGGAAGATCATTATCCCACCATTTTTACCAATTTACCTAATAAAGAAATCAGTGAAATTTACGACTCCGTTTTGAAAGAGTGAGATTTTTTTGTGATTGTTTTAAGACCCATCATCACTGAATCTTTTGGAATTGAGAATGGTAACTCTTGATTAGCATTGCATTTACTGCATTATTAAGAGAAGATGAGGCTGATGGAATGACAACGATGTAGCAAATAGTATGCAAATGTGTCATGTGCCATATTATCACATTATTGTTGAAGTGTTGATGGAGAAAAAGGCCTTTTCATCTTTAGTCCACGCCAAAGCGGTGATGAATGATGAGCATAGAATAATATGACTATTTATGCAATATGCAACACTATGAACAATGAATTTTTTACCGATCGTTGTTGTCTTCGGACCCGTCTCTTTGTAACTCTGTACGTGGTAGTAATAATGGCATCACATTTTGTAGGAGCTAATAAAGAATTCTGAAATTTTGCCAAGATGAACATATTTTCATTCGAAGCAAAAGGAATATTTATGAAACTTGAAAAGATATGATCAAGTTGACCATGAATTATATAATGCATGCATTTAAAATAAAAATAAATAAACACTCATACATAAGCTATAAAAACACACTTAAGTAAAGCAAATTTTTATAGAAAATTTATAGTTGATGATTGTGTTTGTGTGAGTAAGTACACTGATTGTGGAGATGTGGACCGATAATAATGTAATAATGGAAAGAAAAAATAATCTAATATTGGTAGCCGTCGTGCATTCATTCATCATCATTACCACAATCGAGTGAGAGATGATATTATATTATAGAGGACCATATCGTTTTTCATCCTTAATCAAAACAATATGGCACCAAAGGAATGTGGTAACGATCCACTCCACGAGTGATGATGATCTCTAAAAAGTAAGTAACACTTACAACTGGCAGCGAAGACAAGTTTTTTTGCGTGAGCATTTGTCGAAAAAATGCTGTATGTAATGATTATGATCATTGCATTTTCGAGATGCAATCATTTTTGCGCGGAAAGGGTGGATGCATGGATAATTGCTTGATTCTGTCTTGCAGGTTGACAATAAACATTCAAACAAGTACAAACTAAGTGAATAATAACAATAATAATGCGTATCGTGCGTGTAGCCAGGTTGTAATTCACCACACACACTCTCAACTTGGTATGAGGCGCCGTATAAAAGAAAATTATTACTATTACGAGTTAGCTTATCTTACAGTCTTGATTCCAACAATTTTTTTCTCCCAACAATAAAACTGCATTTTAGAAACAATTTGCTAAGAAGGTGTCTCACCTTTCGTATAATTACAAATTTTTTGCACTTTTTATCTGAGCAGGAAAAAGTTACGCATTTTTCTTGTTTACAGTAAATTAGGAGAATCATTAATATTACATCGTTTTATTTCACATGTGACCATACATCAAGCTTGAATTAGTCAGAGTTCTTGTGCTCAACCAATCTGACAATTTTCTGGTTGTCATTATTGTCCTTAGGTATTTAAAAAGACATAAATAATTTTTTTCAAATTAACTTTTTAAACGATATCTTTTGGAACGTCCACAAATCATTAAAATAAAATACTACAAAAAGAATAATTACTGAATTTTACTGGCTATAAATGTGGCTATACGAAGGGAAACAAATCTGTTTGACCGTGCAGGCCAAGATGATCAAGTATTATTTATTTATTTAATGTATTATTTATTTATTATTTTAATTGAATTCTTATTGCTAATTAATAAAACGTGTTGGGGCTAGTAAACTGGTGGTAGAAAGACATTGCTAATTAGGATTTTAACTTGAGGTTGTCTGCTGCTAACCTCTGCATTCTACTCGGTGACAAACTTGGGCTGACCAGCAATTGAATATAAAATTAACGACACAAAAAAATAATTTGAATTTTATATCAAAGTTTTAATTAACATTATATTATATTGTATGAGAAGAAAACATTAAGCTTTGACTGGAAATAAAGACAAGAAAAGTTTTATAGTGACCACCCTCCACTTCGGCCGCTTCAGCAAGACCAACAAACAATAATGAGAAAATAAAATTTATACTAAAATCTTGTCATCAGGTACCAAAAGGAATACTTCATTTTCAAATAAAACAAATTTAACAGAGAAAAGTAAGACTGTTAAAAGTTATAGAAATGGGAGAGAGTGAACAACTGTCTGAATATTAAAACTATTTTCGGTAACCTCCCGCTGATGCATCGACGACAGCGGCGGAGGCTGCGGCTGCGGCAACAGGTGCAGCAGCGAGTGTGGCCACTTGTTGAAACTGTTGAACTACTGGATAGGTAATTGCTTGCTGTTGAATTTTGTACGCTGGGGAATGGTGAATCGTGGAAAATGCCACGGCCGACGCACCCGTCTTAACAGAGGTTGGCACAGCGGTCACGTATGGCACCGTTTGAGAAACTGGCTGAGCATAAGTTAATACTTCCGGTTGGTACTGAACTGGCACGTATACAGGTTGAAACACTGTGCGAACAACTTCTTTAACTGGAGCCGATACCACGAGTTTCTCCGGCTTTAATCTGTTGTCAAATGAGTCAGGGTAAGATGGAGCACTTGGGTCATTGTATGTGTTGCGGGGTGGGGCACCGTAAGAATCGTAAACTTGAGGGGCAGAGTATGGTGAAATTAAAGGGGCTGAGGTCAGTCTTGCACCGCCTCTAAGCTCAACCAGGAGACTTCTAAGCAAGTCACGGATTTCGGCATTACTACTGTCGCCAGATGAGTATGTTTCAATATTTTGCACTGCTGGCCCCGCCACAGCTACTGCGGCTGCAGAAGACGCACCGAAAGATTTTGTCAGTGATGGTGTCAGTCTGACTGTTTCCACTTTCGTCACTGGACTTTTAAAAATTTCCACGGATGGTGAAGAGACCGTGAAGGGATAGGAGGTAAGATGTCCAGGAGCACTGAGAACTGCATGGAGAAGGCTGACTAGGAGAAATGCGACTCGAGTCATCTACAGAAATCCAATACATAAATACTTCTGATTCACACTTTACATACAAAGAATTAACCGGTAAATTTCTAAGCTTACCTTGTTGCTTAAATGCTCCAGTTATTCTAACCTGTAGCAAAAGGCTTCACCAACAAAAATACTTTGAATGTTTCCTTCTTGTTTTCCCACAAGAAAGAAAATACAAGGACAAAATCCTAATTCACGACAAACTTTTTGAATTCAATCACCTTATCACAGATCACTTGCTTTTGACGCGGACGCAAAGACTAGTAGTAGTAGATTACAGCCAATCAAATTGAAAAATGAAAGCTAATCAAGTCATGATCATTTAATTTATATATTTTCCCAAATTATCATTGTGAAGTTTACTTTTACCTGCTTTATGAGTTTTGTATTTGTAACAAATATACTATGCAATTCAGTGGCACCAGAGCAGCTAAAGTTCACACAAAAGGGATATGGCAGGACGTTACGGTACCGTGTGCAACACATGACATGACATGATGTCATTATCAAAAACCTAGTAAGTTTGACGATGACATGGCACACCAGTCAAGTCAGCATCATGACATGAATAATGGAATGGAGTGGACTTGAGGCGGAAGCCAATGTTTTGCTGTTCTGAAAGTGTAAGTTAGTAAGCTACTACTCTCCCTTATTTTTATTTACGATGCAAAATTTAAAAGTCCTAATGTGTGTATTGTTAACATATAATACAATTATTCTGCTCAGCTTCTTCGTTATGGTCTTTGGCGTCACTCAATACGACGCACATCGCTATACATAACAATTTAATCTGAAGCAGTTTATTTTAATAGTCATTTGATCATAATAAATAGAGACAGCAATCAAAATCAAAGCGGTATACTTTCGATGAGTATGATAATATGATACTGATACCCTTTATCCCGTACCTACCGTATTTGTAATCATCGGCATATCATCGTTAAAAAATATATTATCGGCAACAATCGCCAAGCGATAATTTGACTTTGGCACTGGGACAGACAAATTGCAATAGCGAGGTGGTATAATGCAACACTCAACTAATAATAATATTATGTCAAATGCTTTTGGGCATCCATGCATACCCAAATCTAATAACGACGAACAAAGAAAATAGCTGTGTGAGCTTGTTTGTTCTAATTGAATATTTTTTGAAAGAAGGAGTAGTCAGTTTTTGAAACGAATAAAAATAACGGGCAAACAAAGGCAGGTAAATGTGTATACCTTTTTATGACCATTATTACTGATTAGCATTGCCACAAAGGGATTGATTGATTCAGTTCACCAACAATATATCAAAATAGCCAGGTTTGGCCGCTTGTTTTGGCTAATAATCATATAATAGGTTTGGCGCACCATTAAATAATATGCATTTAATGGATGGTCGCTCAACATAATAATAACACTGATATTGACTCTTCTTTCTCTTGTTGTCGGTGTGCACTACATAGATTAGTTTCTTCTGCCAACAATATTAGAATACAAACGCGTCACCGTAAATTGTGTAAGTAAATAAACAATATTAAGGGCTAAAAGGGTTGAGTTCAGAGCTTGTATGCAAGCCAGATTAAAATATGCAAATTTTAAATTATCTACCTAATTTTGACTCTTGTTTGCTCATTATTATTGTACAGTAGTGCACTATTTTAGCGGCTGTTGTGTGTCACATTTCTGTCGGTAATGCACCAGTTGCACAAGTGGAATAGAGAAATGGATCATTACAATCAAATCGTTTTGTTTTTCTTCTTTTTACATTACTCCACAATTCTTATCATCGCCATCATGTTTCAGCTACCGTTGGACGGTTTTTGCAACAATATTTTTCAACAAAATGAAACCTGCCATCGGTCACCCTCACCGCAAGGATACTTAAGTGAGAAAGAATGCGCATTAGCCACTTTAATAAAGTAATATTTATTTGTAGTTTTTGGCTGTGTGGCCAGTTTTTGATGCCTGCAGAATAACTTAATAATTGTGAATCTCAGATTCTTTAGGCATCTTCTCGTCAAATCTGTGCGCATTTTTTCTGGCATTTTCTTGACATTTCTTCAACGCATGACATGCGTAATATGCCAATAATACACAATTAACACTTGACGTGGCCTGACTTTGAGTCATTCCTCGATGTACTACGCCTTTACAAAAGATGTTGCAATATTTTTGTCAAAAGAAATATGCCACCAGTGCATCATACAACACCAGACATTACCTACCATCATCATCGTCCATCCTTCAAAATAGCTCGTGGGGACAGGGGCAAGGACGTTTGAGTCTCAATGATTACCTATTTTTTTTACTCATTTACTGCTATTGTTGGAAATTGTCTCAGCAGCTGCGGCTGTTGAAATGTGGCAATTAATTGGATTATGAGATTTCACAATGATATGATCGTTTATTGAGTTTAAGTATGTACTAAAATTGTGCAAAATGGTTAACCATGTTCATGCTAAATTAGTTATTATTCATAAAAATCGGATAATTATTTCTGGATTTCGAATTAATTAGTCGTCTGCAAAATATTCCCCGCTGCGTTACATTTTTTTCTAAGTAGGTTGTTGTAACTAATGATTGATAACCAATTCCTCTTGTTCTATTTTACTGCCAGTGAAGTCTGAGCATATTGCGTTATATAAAAATTATCATATTTTTGAATATTAATGAACGTTTAAAAGTCAAGCTAAAACGCACGGCGAGGCGACGGTTGGTCATTATCAGTTTATATTGCCTGTTTCGTTAAATTCTCAGTAGCATCAGAAACTGAGGGAAGGCAAGCTGTGAAATCAGTAATTTATCGATTTTAGAACAATTGCAGTGTAATGCAACTAATTCATTGTTATTATTGCACATCATTCAAATTATTATGAATAAACATCACTTTAGTGGAAAAACGACGGCACCAAGTAGTACCGCACCACCTGGGCAGATTATGAAGGCAGAAATGAAGTGTCAAAAAGGCATAACTCCCAACAAGCTCATCTCATGATAATTATCATGACCATCAACATCAAGAAATTTTACGGCCGCATACTGTCGGTCCATTCAAATTTCAAATACAAATAAACGAGCAATTCACAAACTTGTAAATTACATTCCCCCAACTTCTCCGACAAACCTTACGACGACAACGTCCACGATTATTTAGTTATTCAGCCTGACATGAACAAAAATGGGCATAAGATTAGAATTTGAGAAATGAGCGGTCGTCGTCCGTTGTCATACAAAATACACACTTGCACATGGCTTCTCCCAAGAAGACAAACCTATTTTTCAAAGAAAATAAAGGAATATTTTAAGAGAGCAAGAAAAAAGATATTTTGCCAAATTGTGATCGTAAATCAGGACGCAATATTGAAGAAAGAGAGAATCCATTTATTTCTCTTGTACTCTTTGTTGAATCCTTCCATTCTGTAGATAAATCATCACTGAAGAAATATGAATTTCTTGAGCTTTACTATGTGAGCATAGCATGCTCCACTCATGGATATTTTAAAGGCGAATATTTTTGCTGCAATAAATAATATTATCGTCCATTATGTATTATGCATTTATGTGCATAATTTTAACTTATCTCTCTTCAACAACATTGAAATTTTGATAATGATGTTCATAAAAAATCTTTTTCTCCATCCATCCACTCACTGCCAACAAACTAAATTCTAGTTCGGCTACTTTTGTAATTTGTAAGTACAGAATCTGAAATGTAGAAAAAAGTCAGGCTGGTTTGGATTGGAATAGTTTTTGAAGATGCGTCCTGCAATATGTAACTCCGTGTTAGTCAATGCAATTTCAAACTATTAAAAGGGACTCTTTTTTACTTTTGAAAACCAAACGCGCATATTTCGTAGACAAAGTGAAGCTAGGTGCCCCTATGAGTAGCAAATGATTGAACAAAGCAGATTGAATCCATTTGGTTAATCTTATTTAAAATAAATGTGTTGGTTTTCTTAATGAAATTGCAATTTGCAATTTGCAATAGATTCGTGTACTTGAAAATGTAAATAATTCAGTTAGTTGTTGGCATTGCAGTTTGCAGTAGTACACGTTATTCCAAAGCTAGCAGATTCTGAATGTTATGTATTATGACTGATGAATGACGAAGACGAATTATAACCAGGTAGAAGAGAAAAATCCATTACGTTATTATACAATCAATCATTTGGTGATTTGTTCAAATCAAATGAAATGATGAATGGCTCAATAAGCTTCTTCAATAATCATTATCCTCATTATGCCTCTCTACTCGATACTTACACACCACAGGATTACAATTATTACAATACTCAAATTGCCAATTGGCAGCTGTTTAATTTCCATTTTTTCTTGTTTTCGTCTTTTCTTGATATTGCTGGACTGCGTAATATTTTCTTTTATTTAAATGATCGGGCAGGTAAGAAACGAGAGGCAACAAGTAAAAAGCACAGAGTCTGACAGGGGTGGGAACCGATCCAAAAAGCAGCCGTGCACAATTTAATAACTATAATTTTCTAATGTAGGTATAGGTAAGTCTGTTTCGGACAGAGTCTGAATGAATATTATGAATTTAAGCTTTTATCATTTGAAATCTTCAAAATATTACGTCTTGTCCTCTGAATTATTGCCTTTTGCATGCAATAAGATTTTTATTGTAGAAAATGATAGCAATTGTAGATAAATGAATAGATTTTGACATGATCTAAGTAAAAGTGGTGATATTTTCGACCATACTTAAATTATACAATTAATACTAAAGTAACTGCTCTGAAATTGTATGTGTAATTCATTCTAAAAATACAACAAAGAAAGGTCAACAGTAAGATAATGAACAAACCACCAAAAATCATTACACCTAGGCACATGACACACAAATCGACCTGATTTTCATTATTTCCATGAGACGCTTACACTGAGAAATCGAAGCTAGAGTGACGTTTTACCGCAAGCTTCAATCAGAAGTTTGAGCTTGGGGCAAATTGAACAATCATGTCAGTAACTTTTTGAAAAGCTCTCTAAAGTTCCATACACGTTATTTAATTGTCATTTTTAAAAGTTGCTCAATTTTATCTAGACAATCATTCAACTTCAAATTATAAAGCCAACAAAAAATGCTAATTCTTATTTTGAAAACAAGTAAAGCTTCAGGCCGTATTTTAGTGTGTATACCTGATTTCGAATAAAAATTATCATAATTTTTGGACGAGGTACACAGAGCCTTCCATTCATAAACTGAAGGTACAAATAAACACTTAGGCATAATCAGGTAAACGTCATAAAAATTATTGGTGCATGCTTAATTGTCACTCTGGCCTAGGTTGGAGATTAATATTGAAATTGGAGAGGCAAAATTATGACATTGATAGGTTTGCTTGATGGACTAGTAAAACAAAATAAATTTTAAAAAAAAGTTGTAATGAATAATTTATTTTAATTAGATCAACAGTGTCGGGTACGCAAGTTTGATTTATTAGCACATTACCTATTTAAACAGAATTAAGACAAACAAACTGACATAAAAAATGGGTCAGGTTGGGCCAGGGATTTTCTTAACATTTCAATTCAGTCCAAGAATTTTGAGTAAGTGTATTTCACTTTGTGTACATTATTCTGCCGTAACCGAAAATTTGTAATATAATTCTGAAAGTAGCGTTTCTGCACGTGTCGTTTACACAATCTATCAGAAAATAAGCAACTCATTTTTACCAAGTGCCAAATGCACAATGACAATGAGAGCTCAAAAACTAGAACGATATCCAGTCCGGATAGCAGTATGAGCTAGATTATTCATTTAAAGTAAACATTCAATTACAGAATAACAGAATTGAGTAAAAAATCCCTGTCCATCCATATCAGTAGTTGGTTACATGAAAGGCTCATGAAAGGCCGCTGGCGAGTACAAATAACGAAGATATTTCACATGAACATTTGTAATTGAGTTTTGCTCACTGACAGCACTTGATAATATGTCATTTATCATTTCCATTTTTTGCTTGAGGAAATTTGAATGAGAAGATCTGCACAGTAGTTCACGTTTGCATTATATGTCACTTGGATTTGACTAATTACAAGTGCAAAATTGCATTGTTACTTAAAAGCCGAATAAGAGTGAAATGAAATGATGGCATAGTTGGCTGTGCTTTTATTACACATAAAATATTATTATTACAATTTTTTTAAACCCTATTTTTCGTAAAATTGTATGTAGCAAGGGAAATTACTGAGAAATGTAAGAAACTTTTTAATGATTCTTAGAATACCGCTCATTGAGATAAAGCGTCAATAATTTTGACCAGGTGTCAAACGAACTTAACCTTACCTTCCTAGTGATCTATAGTGAGATTGAAATTATGATTATGATGATTATACTACGGTGATGTATGTCTTTTCTGCCACATTTCACGTAACGAGTTGACATGCATGCACATTTTGTGGTCATCATCATCCTCAGGCTAACGTTGATTTTTGTTTTTAGGTGTTTTCGCTTTCGCAGAATTCAATCCAATGCGTGTGACTTTTATTGTTATTTATTGCTGAGTGCAATGAAAGGAATCAATTTAAATGAACCAGGTTCATGGGTTCATCAGAGAGATTACTTTTACCTTACCTTGAGCATCTTGGTAGTGTTCTTAACTCCGTGATGAAAACAATGGACAATCACCTCATTTTGAAAATGTACAATCTCTGTAATTGAAGAATGTCAACATTTGATGAAATGGTAAAAAAACACTTTGGCGTATCTTTTGCGTTAAACTGGATCAGCAAATTATGCTAAGATCTTTGGAGGTTCTTACCTATGGGGTATGAGATTAGAGGCATATCACCACTTGGTTAAGTTTTACAATTATAGTAGAGTAAGTTTCACTGTTACATTTCACTGGCAGTTACAGCGGTAATCAAACGTTATGTAGCATTTTCATTTATCAGTTCATCGAAAAATGTGGAGGTCATACAATTACGTTGTATAACTGTAAATAATATCACATCAGAGAATCATAATCCTGAGGCTACCTGCTCTGTGCAATTAATGTAATAGTATAATGAATATTATTATTATTCATAGCAGTTGCAAGTGCAACATAACAAAGATGATCTGTGTGTTTTCTTTGACATTTGTTCGCGTTCGCACTACAAAACAAAGAACAATGAGTCAGAAATATTTATCTCAAGAAAAAACTCCGCATCCTTAGCTTTTTATGGTCAGAGTAAAAAATCACTGGCGACAGAATTCTGTCGTTTTTGATAAGCATGTAATGAAGAACTGCAAAATGACAAGAGTAAATAATTCCCTATTAATATTCCCTCAGTCATGCTCTAATTTTCTCGTTTTTCCCAATCGTAGATAGACCCACAAGGGGCAGGGGCAAAATAACAATGCCAAAATATTATGATAGGATCATATCATATCACGTAAAAAGTAAAAACATTTTTCTTGGCTCATCAAAAATTCCGATAATCCAAATCACCCTTTCATTTACTAAACAAGAAGCGACATGCAATAGCACCACCGTGAAGCTATTCAAAAAATAATGATTTGGATTTGGAACCAAAATTCATTTTTTATCTGATTTTATTTCGTGACAAAGATGACGATAGGATTCCTCTTCTAATGTGAGCACTTTTTCTTTTCGATTTACAAGTAGGATGCCAATTTCATTAAATGAGAATAAAGGAATTTTGAAATAACTAATAAATGTTGGGCATGTATGTTGGTGTCTACAAGTGATCTTACTTTTTAGTTGAGTAAATATGATCGATGGATGTGTATTTTTAAATCACAGGATCAGGGTGGAGTACCACAATAAAAAATTTCTGAATGCAACATCATGTACTTTTGTAAATGGTTAATTATGTGACTGCACATGACACGTTATTTTATTCCCTCTAATTAAACTTTTGCTTTGTCAATGGCTAGAAAACTTCCTTATCGTTAAAAAAATCTTTCGTGCCTTTTACGTAGGCAATGTGCCCTTTACTCTTACACACTCCTCTAATCATCCAATAAGGACACACTACAACTGTAACAAAGGGCATTTCATTCAATTACTTTTTATAGTTTGGCATACTTTTACAGTTACAGCCACACCACTTTAGTGGGTTCTCAGGTGCCGCATGATTTTAGCAAGGCGATAAAGAAGAAGCTGCTGCTTCACATTACTTCTACAAATAAGCGTCAAGTTATCACTGCTCATATCGGCTTCTGTTTCAATTATGTAATCCAATTTTAGTGGCACTCGCACCTAGACCAATTACGTCCTATTTGTTGTTCTGCAAGTTTCGACGTAAAGTAATATTTACAAAGCGAAAAAGAAATTGATATATATCTAAAAAGTAAGTAGGCAGAATCGTTTTAGGGAACCAACATTCTGAAGTTGTATATTTAAAAAAAATACTTCCAGTCTGCTTTCATTAAAATGTAATTTTTGTTTGAAATAGTATATTATTATGTAATTATATTACTCATGGAAAACCACACAGGTTTCACAACTCTTTCGTGTGTAACGAATAAAAATGTACAGGATTTGTAAAAATATGTCGATAATTGAAAATGTCACTAACAAAATCATACAAAACAATCTTTTGTCCGTGGCCTTTCAAGTCAATTAAAAGCGTTTTTCATCTTTTTAAAAGTAAAGCGTGATTCCACTTTCTTTAGTAGTTTAACAATTGTATTTCTTCATCATGTAACAAATTTTACAAATTACTATTACTTTTATTGTTCCATTTCTGTAGGTCTAATAAAAAGGTGTTTCTCAAAACGCATTTAGATTATACTATACTATAAACGCAAAACTTGTGGAGTTTATTGCTACAAATATTTAAATTAGAAAATACATACATTAATTACATTATACATTGATTATACGCTGGTAATTGAAAAGAGAGAAAATGTAACTGTATTTAATACAAAAAACTTATTCAAGTCAGGTGAAATTTAGAATGCCAATTTTTTCATTAAGAGATAAATGTGACGGTCCACTTCAAAACCATGTAGATTATTGGCGTCGCCCTGAAGTCTCATAAGTAATCCTCCGAAGGACACATAAGCCGAAAGTCTAGATGTTGTGGAGTCGCTTTCATCCCCTTCAATCCGGTAGATTTTCCCGTACATGACATATTCAAAGGAATCGGCACGGGATGGACCGGTGTCCAGAGGGCTCCATTCATTACTTTCTGCAAAACCATCCTCTCGTAAAGTAGTTGCCAGCACAAGACGGAATTTGTCACCCAGCTCCATCGGATAGATCCACGTATTGATGTCAAGAATCAGGTCCATCTTAAAGGACTCACTTTCACAGTGGAGTCGACTGACACGGTCGAATTTCTTCCCCTCCGGATCGATATCTTTCACGTCAAAAATATCCTCGAACAGTACACCAGCCATTTTGATAAGGATTAACTAATAGGACCACCTAATTCGCCACTTGATTAGACCTGGAAAATTCAAAATTCACTGTCAATTAATTTTGTGGTACGATTTCACCGGTTAGGGCAAAATTTCAAATATGTGTCTGTTAAAATGGAAATACTACCGTAAAATGTATGCTGTAGTGTAGCATAAAAGTTGTATTTGTTTAATTGAGGTTAGGTTAAATCTTATCCAATTTAGTTTTTAACTGAGGTGCGTGAAAGTAAAAACTGGAGCCTCTGTTGAGTGGAGTTACTTCACTGGAATAATATGTTTTGTTTATGAGCGAAGGGAGACCAGTCCATATCATCATCATCATACTTCGCGGCGGTAAACAGGGGAACTGTGAGACACGAGCTTGCTGCTGGAGTCCAGATTGAGCAGCTTCACGGCTTCACATCTGCAAGCTGCAAGTTTACTTTGAGTGTCTGTGTCAGGCATGCTCTCTGTCATTCATGTACGGGAAAATCTAACCGGGTGAAATTCCACCACATCTCGACTTTTTTCCTTCGGAGGATTACTGATGATATTTCAGGGGGACGCCAATAATTGACATGGTCTTGAAGTGGATCGTCACGTCACAATGTGACGGTCACATTTCTCTTTCTCGAAAAGGTTGGCATTTTAAATGCTTGCTTTGTTGCTTTATGTTCTTTGTCCTAGTCCTGATTCTTCATTGCTACATAGTGCTATCTGCTATATATCCATGCACTCCGGCGACCTTGAATAATCGACTGAGCTTCTTTATAAAGCTGGAGCATGTTGTTACATCTTTACATCTGTCTGCTTTTTTCTCAAAGGCCAAAACATACGTCCTGTTCTGTTGTCCCTGTCTTTCTCTCTTCCAATCTTAAGTTAATGAATGAGTGACTTTTTTAATTGCATGTATTTTAAACATAATAACATGATATAAACGCTGCTAGCACGTATATATCATCCATCTGTCTGTTAATAAGTTAACACATTATTTATTTGTCGCTCCTCCGTAAAAATTATTGCTTGCACAAATCTGATCGAAATTGACCAAACGCGAAACCCAACCCGGCGAAAATGAGCAAAACTAATGAAAATCCCAGCGCCTCAAATCAGGTATACAATTTTATGTTTTTCTGTTTTTCACCACTTTAATACAAAACAGCAATTTGATTAATTATAAATTATTTACATACATTAAAACGTTTGTATTCTATTGTCTCTTTTATTTATTATTGGGATTGGAAGGAGGTAGCAGATACAAACCAAGCCGAAGCCGCTACGTCAAAACCCACGACTTCCTCCAGTCACTTAAATTCGCGAACTTCATCGTGGCGAGACCGCGGTCACTTTGATGAATTCCGTGGTTCAAAAATATTTTATTACAAGCAAACCGGAAACTCGAAGGGTCCCCTGTTGGTTTTAATGCATGGCTACCCCTCGAGCTCCTACGACTTCATCCACTACCTAGAGCTAGAGAAGGAACAGTCCATCCTGGCGTTAGATTTTCTGGGTTTTGGTTTAAGCGATAAACCACCATCGCATGATTTTTCGTTGCAATGGCAGGCAGACTTATTGGAGGAAATGATTACTCGTCACAATCCTACGCAGAATGGCCCCGTTTTCCTGGTTGCACATGACATGTCCACAAGCATTGCTTCCGAGGTATTCGCTCGAGACTCGGAGGGAAAGCTCTCGTCTTCAATCAACATAATCGGTGCTTTGCTATTCAACGGGAATATGATCATGGACAGGGCGAAGTTAATCCTTGGGCAAAAGCTTCTTCGCACAAAACTTGGACCACTCTTTTCACGGCTCAGCAATTCAATCATGTACCGGTGGCAGTTGGGCACGGTATTCTCCAGAGAAAATCCCATGTCCCGGGAGGAAGGGGAAGATCAGTGGCTTCTACAGTGTTACAATGGTGGTCACCGCCTTCTTCATAAACTCATTGTGTACACGTACGAAAGGGTAACTTTCGCTGACCGATGGCACGGTGCAATCTCCTCCTGGAAGAAACCACTTTCTTTCGCTTGGGGAATGGAAGATCCAGTCTCACCCGTGAATCAATTCGAAGGATGGAAAGATCTCAGACCTCACGCCGACACGCACGAAATGCCTGGATTAGGCCATTATCCACAAATTGAGAATGCCAAAGTTTTTAAAGACGTTCTCGATGCAGTGCTTGAAAAAATTGCTCAACAATAATTTTACTTAAAGCACTTTTACTGCAACATCAATGCATTATGTAAATGTATTCATTCAGTTTAGAAGTATTGATATTTCAATTTGAAATCTTTTTCATTTTAATAACAAGGGAATATAAAATAAAAAAGCATTTTTGTGTACAATTTTCCCTTATTATATCTTTGTTCTCTGGAGCTGTGAGTTGTGAGCTGACTGACAGCTGCATAATGTGACTTATGAATGAGTATGAATCTATAAACTCTCAACCGCATGCAACATGATATAGTGGAATATAATAATCGTACATAACGGCAGCGATACATCAAAAATAGGAAAAGTTAAAAAAAAGTTCACAGTATGAACTCCACCTTCCTGTCATTTCATATTTTGAAACTTATGCATTATAAAGCCATTGGATAAATGAAAGAAAGAAGAGTTGGGAGTAAAAATGGAGAAAGGAAAAGACAGTGAAAGAAAAGGAAAGGAGGGGAGATGAAAAGGAAAAAAAGAAAAGTAGACTGGAGGCACGGCACACGTATGTATTCATACATGAAAAAATTCGATTTTAATGCCTTCAATGGCTTTTGCGTGATGCACTGCTAACCATATGTTAGTTTGGAACAGTTAAGGGAAAGTGTGCGTTGGTTGAGTTGACTTAAGCTCTCGGGGATTACGGAAGCGTAAAATGCTGAAGTAAGTAAAGTAGGGTCCCATCGCCATTTCCACCGCCTCTTATTTGTGTCTCGTGATATTATTCTTTTCTCGCCACCTTATTTCTTTCCTCCTCCTCACTCACGTGCTCCTTATTTTCTTTCCCAAGAATGGGATTGTCGTGTAGTTTTTATTTCTATTTTTCTTTCGGTATGCATTTTGGAAGGAGAGAGGGAGAAAGAAAAAACTCTCCTAACTTGTGGAATATGTGAGAAACTCTAACTTTTTCTTACTTAAAAATTGTGTCCAACTGAAGAGGATGTACCTTATGCTGCAATACATATTTATTTCTGTTCCATGCTCACTTCATACATTTACCCATCCATAAAAAGTTACACTTACTCCAGAAGCAGCGAACGTTAATGTTACAGTTACAGAATGCAATAGTCATATTTTATAATGCGCTGTGTGTGGGATTCAAAAATGCATTTCTTGCAGTTACACGCACCTTGCACACGTCTCGTCTCACATCACATTCGGTCTATTTTTACTGGTGCAGGCAGATGCAGTGGCTGGATGGATAGAAATTGTGCAATAATGCAAGTTGGAAGTGCAGTGCAGTTGGAAGAAACCTGCAGAGAAAAGGAAGCCACAGCAGGAAGCGACATTATTTTGGTGAAAGTCGGAAATTCTCCTCATTCGGATAATCTGTGACAGGGCAGGGAAATGGAATCTTTTAATGTCCATAGACCTGTAATGGGAATTGGAGGTATCTATCTATGTACTATACATTTATGCTTTAAATACACACCATAATTGTGAAAATGATTTTTATATACTATTCTCTGTAATATTAACAAAACTCATAAGTATTATATAATATTTAATATTTTTCATCGTAAATATCACAGATCACATTCTACAATCTTTGTTTGCATTGCAGTAATAAGTTACTGTGCTCAAAAACAAAATTCACAAAGAATTAAACGAGGTATACTATGTTGTTGTTGATTACGTTGTATACATTTTTGTCACTTTAATATAGTTTGTCAAATATTTTGTAAGTCACAGAAATGGTAATGTTGAGAAAAAGGTAACGTTTCTCTGTCACTTGAAGTTTCAGTTCAGTAGCACCATGGACGGTTTTGGTTCCTTCTTGACTTCTCCCCGATTTCATATGGAGCGCATTTCACCACCGCATTAGCATCACAAGAAATAACGGCAAGATCCAACTCAGATTTTCCATTCCAAGCCGAGGAGGCATCATGGTGACTGATGTCATCATTTCTCTCATAACCATTACCATTGACATGGACTTCCATCCCTTCACTGATCCAACCCGAATTATCACTGACGGGGAAGAACTGCTTGCAAAGCAGTGACCTAGGATTGCACAAAAAAGACATTCCCATTTTTATATACGATATATGTACGATACCATTGCAATGTGCACATTACTATTACACTTCAAATTTTAAAATGTTTATTGTCTGTACTTGTACTTCATCGTTTATTATTACACATACAATTTTCTGCTTAAAGAATAACGCTTATCAACATCTCCACTATTTGTGCACTCTCCTTTTTTTTTTGTAAAATAACGCATCTAAAAAATACAAGATGAAAAAAGGCATAAAACATGATTTTATTTGGTTGAATTCTTTTTCTTCCTTGAATGTGTCTTGATCTTGAACAAACACACATTCATGTTGATGGTTCACGTTCGTTTCATTCATCCTCCCTTTTCCCATTTCCCCTTCCAAAAAAGTCAAAAATCAAAAAGAAAAAGAAGAAAAGAGTGAAGTAAGAGCTCAATCATCCAATCCAAGTAAATTCGAATCCGAGGAGAGAGTCGTATTTGTAGGTTTGTTAAGTAATAAGGGAAACTGTCAGCAAAAAAGGGAGGACAGAATGGAGAAACGATGAGATAGCCGAAGCCGACTAAAAGTAAGTAAGTTGGGACCGGTTGGACACGTAAGTAAGTGCAGTGCAATACTTCCTCTCAACATTTGAAAAAAATGGAGTAACCATTGCGTTGCCAAAAACCGGGATGTGAGTGATACACAATTTTCCCCTTTGCTTGCTAAACCCTTCTATAAATTGACCGAAGAAGACGTGACTACTCGCTAAACAAACAAATGAGTAGAACTGCTCGAACGTACATGCGTTGATTCTTCTATTCCTTTGAAAATGTAAAGTTCATGTTCTTTCTGACATGTGGACACAGCCATATCGATATTCAATGAGGACGATGATGATACGACGATAACATGAGGACTTACATCCGTCTACCGTACTTTTATAATCGCCACGCCATCATCATCACATCACATCATCATATTTATTTCTACCCTTTTCTATCTTCTTTCACTCTCTTTAAACCCAAAATGACACAACGGTACGGTACGAATCTTGTTTTTTCTGGATATCGTATCGTATCGAAAAAAGTTCTTGTCAAGAACACTGCTCGTTGAGGAATGCTGACTTCATCCAACTCGATCTCCACAAAAAAATCTTGAGTAAAGAAAAGGTTTTCGTGTTGGAGCAAAAAGGAATTCATGCAAGCTGGGGATAAGAGGGATGTTTTCTCTTTTTTCTTTTTGTCTCTCCTTTTTCACTCCTCACCTCAGCACTACACCGAAGCTTATTATTGGTTTGTTCAATGTGCAACGAACCGTGGAAGAATAGAGAAATGCGTTTCTACTGTTTCTAGTCACTCATCGTTTAATTTCATTTCACTTGGGTCGACTTTCTAAACTTTTGGACATTGGGGTATTTTGATTGTGAAAAAACAGTGGTATTAAAGGACAAAGGATCAAACCACAAAAAATAAATAAATAATAAATTGTGAGTATGTGAGGATTTTAAATGAAATCGACAAACTCTCAAAGAGAAATGGTGACTTTTAACAATTTGCCGACTCAGTTGTCGACAATGTAATGTATTGTCATTTTTTGTCATTTCACTTTCAGTTGAAATCTTTACCCTTTACATGCATTCATTGCGTATTTGGAAACGAAACTAAACGCAGGGTATAATTTATACGCATTTATGAATGTGTAAAAATAAAACAGCGACCGAAGAATGAAAATGCTCACCAAGTTTCGTCGCATTGAAAGCTCGCTCTCCGTGCCGTCCCACGATCACATTTCGTCTGCATGAGTCAGCAAAAGTGGAGATCTCAAGTATTTTTCCAGCCGCCGCAAGATTATTGTTATTGTTATTGTTGAAGAAGAAAAGAGCTGCAGAGGTGGATGTGGACGAAGTCTCCTCATCCTCAAGCATCGAACTGCTTTTCCCCAAAGAATTTTCTTGCTGCTGACCAGCAACAGCTCTGATGTTGGAATGTTGAAAGAGGGACATCTGCCCAACTGCAGACCTCCATTGGGCTGGGTATTCACTGGATGAGTCTCGCAGTACAAAACAATGCCTTTTGAGATCTAATTTTGTGGGCGACGAGGAAAGGGTTGCAACCATGTACGTTATCCCATCTTCTTCCCACCATCCGTGGCAGTTGTAGTCTACAGAGCAGAGAACATTCCAAAGTTCCAAAGTACTTATAAGAACCCAACCAAACCGATATTCTGATTTTTTTCTCTCTCACTCATTCACAACAAATACAATAATAAATCGGAAGAAGAATTTAATGTAAACCCAAAGAAAATGAAAGATTTATTAACACAAATTCTCTCACTCTTGGTCTTTTTTGTCAAAATATTGGATACCAGATGTCGTATGTATTAGGGATGCCCAAGTAAGGGCAAACTACTCAAAAAGCAAAATGAGAATTTAGAAAGATATTCTTAAAAATGAATAACCTGTGACTTCGCGAAACGAACGCTTTGTTTGAACGCTTGGGTCATCATCATCATTATCATTATCTTGGTTGTGATCTTGGCAATGTGAGGAAATTTCCAGTTGGAGGGAATCCAACGAGGAACACCCCATTCGAAGTGTTCCATTAGTTGTGCACGATCTATCACCAAGAAAGTTTCTGTTCGTCATGTCCATTTTGGAGGTTTGTTCCCAGTGAGATGACGGAGTCAATTTGAAAGAGAATTCGCCCAAAGCTGGGCATTGCGCAGTTTTGGGGGTTGATGCTGCAGATAGAAAGTTGGTTTAGAAATTCATGAATGGCCAATTATAAAAGTTGACATTTCAATTAAATTTGTCATTTTAAATACTTTCAGTATTAATAAATGAATGAAAAATGTATACTTTAACATAAAATATACATTGCTAATGCTAGTGCTTACAGATCAAAGTGAGATAAGGGCGAATAGTTGGATCGAAGTGGAAATGACACGCTTCTTCGTGCTTACGTGACCACTCCCCTGCAACGCACCATGAATAACAAAATTTTATTAAATTAACCCTCTGTTAAACTTTCATTCTTTCCTTTCACAGTTATAAATATTTACGTGTTCATATAATGTACACTCCATGAAGGTATTTAACAATTTTCCCGAAACCCATTAAATAGTTTATAAAAGCAAAGCGTTACTTTTGGTACAGCGTGGGTTTTTTGCTGGTGCGTGTAAAAACTTTCGTGTACATTTTCACATTTAACTCCATCCTGTCCTACTGGCAGAATCATTTTATTTACTTTACGTTTACGTCATTCTTTTTGCTGGACTTACCAAATTGTACTTCCAAAATGTCTGCGTCCCTCTTATACAGCACCAAACATTGATAACCGATTTTACTGTGGGAAAAACATGGAATATTTTTTGAACATACATCCAGATAGCCAAGATAAAATTGAATTAAATTCCGGAATTCCTTGTCGGAGTTAATTAAACATTGCATTGTCTATTCTACTCATTATCTGTCAAATTTTACCATCCTGCTCTTGCATGCAAAACAATTTTTGCCCTGTGCCCGGGCTCGTCATCTAGTAAATTGAAGCACGTCCCACTCATAGCCAAGCTGTCTGTGTCTGGCCCGCTGGCACTGATTAGCTGCTCTGAAGAGTAATTAGTGACCCTGAACTGATCCCCATCGAACTCGTAAATGAACGAGTTGTCCAGACTATGCCACTGTGCATGGGTTTGTACCCACGAGGGAAATTCGCAGTTTTCTGTGGTCTGCTCTCGCACTGCTTTCACAGATCGAACAAAGAAGAAAAGTATTAAGATAGAATGTGTGTTATGTTGTGAAGTGATGCAATACTGACTGAGTGAATACAAAGGCCACAACAAATATTGAACTGCTTCGTAATAAATAACTAACGACTCGTCTTCCCTTCCTTTCAGTTTTATTGATTTAAGTCTTTTTTAGCCGCGAGCCATTTTTTACTGAAAATCATAAATTGTCTCTGAAAAGCAATAATTTTCCTTACCTTTTCGCAAAAACATTCTTCTCGCTCCTTCCATCGTGCTTAAGCCGTCGCATGTAGCATCAGCGGACTGCTCCACTCGGTACATAATTTCAACCTCACCATCCGTCCCATTATTATTATTGAAAGTATTCATCATAAAGTTGGTCGATGTAACTCCGTGATATGGTTTGGGACGACTTCTGCCCAAGGCCAAGGTTTGTGGGTACTGCTGTCCATGATGATGATGAGGACGATGCCCATTGTGGTGGCTGCTGAGGAGCGGCATTTCTCCCCTTCGCATGTTTCCAACACTTGCACCGTTACCATTAGCTCCACTATCGCCGCCGCCACTGATTACCTCATAGGCAAAACAGCGGAATCTATCTTCGTACGAGGAGGCATGATGACGATCATGCTGGATCAAGCCTAGAAAATATCGGTACGAGCCTTCCTTCCAGGCAGCCAGGCACTGCAACTCCTCCTCTGTGTGAATAAAGTGAATCTTATGAATTGTGACCATCGTCAGCATTATTATTGTAATATAATACAAATGCATAAATCATGGTTTCTACATTTAATTACACAAAGATGAACAACAAATTTTCGTGTGGTGAGGTATGTATAAACTGTTATAGAAAAACAAAGAGTTACAGAGGGCAGAGCCTTTATGAGTCTACCCTAACTCAATGCGTATTGTATTTTGGAGAAGCGGTCTTTGTGGTTCTCTGGTTATAAGACTCGGAGTGTTCTTGGCATCTTCAAAGCATTACAAAAAGGATATGCAATCAAGAAAACTCTCCTTTCTCTCGTGGTGTGATCTATGCATTTTCTGATAATGTGCCTTTTGTTTTGTTTTGCTCTGTTTGTCTCTGGAAATTACAGTGGGGAAATGAAGCAAAGAGAGAGAAAGAGGGAGACGAAAAGATAAATGAAGTGTATCGAAGTAATAACAGTTGGGCAGAAAACATTCATTTTCCAACAAATTGTGGCAATAGTAATGGTAATAGAAAGGAAATGTAAGTCCAATTAACTGATCCTTACCTACGCTTTCAGTCTTCGGAACGTCGGGACAAGCCTGGTAATTGAAAAGCAATCGCGATTTCTGAATGCATGAATCAAGGTTAGATTTTGGGTAGCGACATTCGCCATATCCCCTGTCGTAACTGAAACTAAACGGTCCTTGTAAGGGACAGTCGATGGGTTGTGCGTTCAACCGGAACATCGCGTAGAGATTCGCATCTCCGGAAATTGTTGAGCAGATTGATGAAATTGATCGTCTTTCGTGGATGCAAAATGCTGCAGTTAGAGAAAAGACAGACAAGAAGACATTTTGTTTATCGTTAATTACATTTCACATTTCTTTTTGCTGCATTATTCACTTACTCTCTTTGTATTGAAGAACGTTGACGTGCTTCTCACTAAAGACAAGGCATTTGTAGCAGTTAGTGTGCCTACAATTTTGGGCAAGTTAAGAAAGCAATGTTGACATTTATAAATTCAACTTCCTTTTTTGAAAATTGCAGAAATTTCGAAGATTTTCTTACGGTTGATAAACGAGGTATTTTTCTCCGTCAACTTCGAGGCATTTGCCTTTCGTGTTTATAACTGCCGATGTGATTGTGATTTGCGATCGCACGCCAGATTGAAACCAGTTACCTTTTAAAGTATGTACATTCTGATCATTGTATTTTCAATTAACAAATTGTTTTATTTGTTGTGTCGTGAGTAGTCTTATTTTTCTTACCAATCCAATGCGAAGGAAAGGTGCATGAAAGTGGACCTAAAACAAAAATAAAATTCTTAAATAAATTTCACTTCCTTATCTATAAATCTCTTGCGTCACTCACCGTGATGGGTAATTCCTAGTTTCGCATGACTTTAAAATATCATAATGATAAAAATATTTCATTTTGACTCATTTATTTTACCCAGCTACCAAAAAACGGATGACATGAGCCTTCATGTCTAGATCTTAATGAGAACCGGTTTTATCAATTTTCTTTTGTCTACACTTTTTTTTTCTTTTTATAAATGATGCATCTCTGCTCTGCCCTTCAGTCTATTACCAGCCTCTCCTTCCGCTGGAATCAAAATCACATTAACTTTTCCTTTCAAGGATGTAGTAAAGTTACTGTATCGCTTTTCTTTCTGACAAGTTACAAGACATGCATGCCCACGCAGAGATTATTCCTACATAAAAATTACATTTAAATAATTTCTTCCTGTCACCGTCACCCATTTTCCCTACCGACCGTAACGTCGCGTCAGGCAGGATGGTCCTAAAAATCAGCATTCCGTCGTTCGTTTGGATAAGATTATGAGTAACCTAACCTCATTATGATAATTATTATTGCTCATGTTGTGTAGGTATGTAACAAAACTAGACTTTAGTATTTTACCTCCCTGAATTCTTTAAACTGAAAATCACTTTTCCTTCTCACAACAATAATTTTTAACTGAAATTCTTGTGAAGTCAAGACCATTATCATTATCATATTTATGCTGATAAATGGAGGGAGTTTGAGACGTCTGTGGCCACAATCGAACCAAAATACCTCAAAGCAGAATGTAGAAATTCTCGATTTGTTTTTTGAAAGTCAATACACCTTCTTAAACAATTCAAAGTTGTGGATAGCCCACTGCTGCGCTGTTTACCGATGGTGCAGCATCTTCCAAAGCATAATCTGATTGCTCGGTGCATTTCATATTCTTAACGATGAAACGATGGAGCACAACACTATCACACCACCAACCAGGGTTTAATGTTTGCACTGCTCCACTGGAGAAAAAGGGAGCCACCCTTATTCATGATTCATCAGATGAACAGTTCCTTTTGCTAACTCACTGAGCATTAAGCATGCATCGATAAATAAGAGCGTCCAGTGGAACTCCTATATCATTGAAAAGTGAAAACAATACTATTATCAGCAGGATAAATCTCAACTCGTCATGTCATCATCATTATCATCAGCAATGCACATCCAGGTCCAGATCCACCCTTTATTTACATATGTCAATATTGTTGACTTGATGCAACCGAAAACAAAATCATTATTTTCGTTTTAGGGATAAGATCAGGTAAATACAACTTTTACTCTTTATGAACATAATGCCCGTAACGTAACTGTAACTAAAAGCGTAACAAAACTCATCATCACACAAGCACAGAAAAGGATATGATTATGACTTCATGGTTTTTGGAGCCGAATTAAAAAGATGTCTTTGCTGATAAGGAGTGACAGAGTATTGCATAGTTGGTGCTAACATGTGCATCCTTCTAAATCAAATTTTGTCCGGGAGAAATGTCATCGTCATTACTATCTGTACTGTACTATCTGTCGCCCACGTACTCCTTTTGACGCTGCTTTTAAAAACTGAATCTCTGCAATATTAGTATTGTAACTAATGCGTGCAGTTGCAGTGCAGTGATGACGAGTGACTCTAAACACCCCTTTGCCGTTGTAATCCACCATGAGCCCAATAATAAAAACCACGGAAAAGTTGTTTGTTTTGGTTTTATTACATTTTGCAGCAAACTCATAGTCATGATTCACCTCATCATTCTCATATTAACATAATCAAATATCCCGAAAAGGAAAGTTGAATCGACACACTTTCAATCTTCATTTCTCTCGCCTAGATTATGAATGAGCATCTTCTTGCTACGGCGAAACTTGACATTAAATATTCATTCATCCGAACGCTTTAGTTACGCTTAGCATTCAAAAGAATTATCAGAAATTCCAAATTTCTAAAGCCCAAAAGTGGAAAGTTTGTTGTCGCCTGCTACTAATACTAAAGAGAACAATGTGAGCCTCCGCATCTCGAATATTTTACATCAAGTTTACTTTGTGGTTTCCCCGAAACCATTCATGAATTCATGCCTTTCATGAATTTGCCCATAAAATCATACCGCTTTTCTGATTCGGCCGAAGTCACTGCATACTGCCGAAGTATTTGGATGGATGGATGGAATCAGAGACGGAATCTGACCTGGTTTGTGTTCTGTTTGCCTTTCCTCATCTTATTTCATTTCGTGTTGCATAATTTTCCGCTCCGCGGTATATACCCACACTATATTCATAATGAGAGAAGAATCAAAGGAAATTATAGAATCTTTTGGCTTTGTGTAGATTTAGGAGAGGATGGGATTTTGCTAGGTATCCGACCGAAATGCCTTTATCATCGTATCATAAAGTTGTGGTGTGTGTCCTACACAACAACAGCACCGAAGGAATAATAATAAAAATCAGACACGGTTTCCCGTAGATGTTGAACTTTAATTTTCTGGTGAGAAGAAGGAACAATAAAACGCAACAAGCGAGAAGAGACGGAATGAGAAATTGGAGGAAGAGGAAACCGTGGAATTCAGCTCTCTACGATATGAACATTAAATCGATATTTGTGCCACATTTTACATATCTATATGAAGCAATGAAACTTATCTTTTCCCTCCAGAAGCAAGATTCAATTCGTTTTTCCAGTATAATATTACAACAAACAGAAATGATGAAAATGGCGATATGATGATGATGTTAAGAAAATCTTGTCTTCTTTCCTTAAAGTCACATTATTCTCCATGCATCCAATCCAGCCACGCACGACTACAATATGTGTTTAACTTTGCGGGAAGAACATTTTTACTCCAACTTATCATATTTCACTATGACATGTACATAGAAAGTGTTAAACAATTCTGGAACCTGTTAAAGAATTCTAAAAAAATAAAAACAAGAAGTGAAAGATGCATAAAGCCAAAGCCCCTCTTCTTTATGATTTAAAAAATAAATGTTCAAAACCAGAATTTTCCTCCCTTCCTCCACCTACCAATTTTAAAATAAAGAAGCAATAATAAAACGCAAAACGTGAAATGCATATTTACGTGCTCTTAAATTATGCACTGCGACTGGACACATCTGCATGGATAAGTAGGTGTACCCTTTTTCAGGCTTGCTTGCCCATTCATTTCATTATTCAAGAAGCGAGTAATCAAAAATAACATCAGCAGACAGTTGGTTACAAAGCTTCATAATTTTACAGTGAAATCATAATCACTCCTCAGACAAGTTAACCGCCCGCACAAAAACCTAGAAATACAACTTTGGGGAATTAAAAAGGAGTGTTTCTCTTTTCGTTGGTGCAAAAGTTGCACTTTATAGAGATAAGCTATTGCACCAACAGGAGTTATTCTGTGCACACTATTATGCGTTTGTTCATATAATGCAATGCAATAATATGCTTATTGAAAAAACGGAATAGCAATTACTTTGCTGGAATATGTAGAATGCGTGTAAATGAAAGAGAAGCTGATTATCTTAATTTTCTCTACAGGATTATAAAGTATCATGACAGGACTTTGACACACACACAAAGCACAACTATGATGATATGATTACACTTTCGTTTCGGCTGCTGCGTGATGCTTTTCTGGCACCATGTAAATAATCTTACGCAAGTTTTTATTGAAAAAAGTAATGCGTACGTAAATATATACGTACAAGGAAAAATGCACGCATGCACTTGTTCAAGAGATGAATGCGAATGGCTGGAAGTTGGATGGATGCTATTGTAATTATCTCTACCAGGGCTCACTTCAATCTGCGGTGCGGTGGTGGTGGATGGAGGGAGGGAGGAAAAAGATTACATTGTTATTTTAATGCGCTACGTTTGCATGCATGCCTCTATTAATGTGTGTTTGTAACTGACTGACTGCTTCCGTGGAATTTTGAAACAATTACCAAGGGAAATATGGCTGCAGGCTGGTGTACTGGAGTCTTCTCAAAACGAAACTAATGATGATGGAGGTAGGTAGATTGGATAGAGAGATAAAATAAACGGTGACTTGACTGGAAGGTGAACTAACGCTTCAAAGAAATATTACTTACTGCCAACCTACCATTATCATTATCATTATGCAACTCTTTATAACTGGATTGTGTCCAATAATCAAAACAATGTTGCAACTTGCAATACGCTGGATGTACGTTAACCACCGTAAATTTCATCATGTGTGTGTATCTGTCTATCTATCCAATTATAATGAATTACATTGAAGCTTTCAAAAATGTTGTTGAGGAGTGGGACGTTCCACTGACTTAGAATGTTTTAGAACAGTGCAACTGTTCCATTTATGAGAAATGTAACGTATGCATTCTACAATTAGATATTTACATTTCCCCATGAAAATTACACCTAGCGTAATATATGATAAAAGCAATACGATAAAAAATATGGTATCGTTATTGCGTAACATGTCATTATATTGTAATATTGTACTTTTGGGGGAAAATGCAATTTCGTCTGGGTCTGAGACAGGAGTGATAATCGCCTCCATAAAGTGTACCAACTAGTATCACATCACATCACTGTACAACAAAACATAACTTACTCTATGTAGTATGCTCATTTGTTTTCCACACTTCTGATGAAGGTAAAGTGGTGAATTGTGAATGGTAAATTGCAATATTTCAAAAGGACAGGCAGCCTGCCTTACTTTAACGAGCCTACTAAAACTAGAGGGGGACATGGGAAGGAAACGGTAATTTTCGTAATTGTCCATTCCGTACAAACTGTAAATGTACAGCATGCAATACATAACACAACACTTGATATTTACAGTGGTGGGCGAAAAGAATGAAATGAAATGTGCTGGCTGTCATGTCTTTTCTCTCTTGTCTTGTCCTTTTCACAACTCACATACATGATGGCTGAATTTATCTATCATTTAAAAACATTCCCTATATAGGCTCCACCGCCTATCACATTATCATTGTTATCTTCATGTTCATGTGGATAAATGTAATTACAAGCTCGCAAATGACACGGGACAGGAGAAGCTCCCCTGTAATTGTTGAAGGCTGACGGATAAGTGTAACTTGAAATTGACATTGAGTCCTTTTTGATTTGAAAAAATCCACTCAATGGAAATGCATCATTAAAAAATCTGCCATTTTTATCAGAAATATATAAATCATTTAGATTACATTACCCCTTGCTTCAGCAACTCTAAGTACTTCGTCAGTCGACATTTGAGAGGACGCAAAACTTCCTTCGCCTGAGTCGCTTCCAGCAATGACCAAAAAGAAAGCGAAGAAAATCCATACGTGAAAGAGCCATTGTGTGTGGTAGAATTGCTGCAGAGTGATTTTCGCTTGAAGTAAATTGCAGGAACCGGGGTGAAAATTTCGAGACCAATTTGTACTTTTCATTTTGAGGTTGATCATTGAAGATTCTGAAACAAAAAATCAATTACATATTTAAAATTTTTAAGAGCTGTTGTTAGATGCAAATTACATAAAAGTCTCCAAAAGTAAACTGAATGGTACAATGGTTCTTATTATAAAGACTCTTGAAAATGACAAAACATTTTGTATCCAAAAGATAGAAATCATTCCGCATCGTTTCGACTGTGTATTTACGTCATTTTCATTCATTGACTCAAGTCGTTACCAGTCTGTAACTGGTGGTGCTGAATAACGAGAAATTATTAATGCTGAGTACAAAATTGTCCCACTGCACTCGTTGAAGCAAGGCGGAAGAAATATTCTATGCATGATTTAGTCTTTGCCTTCCGTGCACAAGTTCATTCATACAGCGCAATTCATATTTAATACTCTTTTCCCTTTTACAAACAAATGAAAATGAAAACGTTACAAAAGACAACAGATGCAATAAAGTACAGCTTAGTTTTCGTACAGCAATGAGTTATGATCAATCGTAGCAAACTGTAGATTTTTGACTTGATGGTACAGAGTACTTAACATGAGGGAGTGAGTTCAAGAGCAGAGAAAATTTATTTATGGAATCAAGCGTAGTACCATTAATAACCGGTTACCCTTAAATTATTATCAACTCGCATTATAATAATTGAAAATGAACATTAAATTGTCAAGTCAAGTCATTCAATATTCTGGTTTATTTTTTTCTCTCCAAATCTAAATTGCGCACAATATCCTGCTGCATTGCAGTTTCGACTAGTTCTCAAAATTGAATTGAAATGTCATTTGAAATTTGCATACATTTTTCAGTGCTCAATCTCCAGCTGTGGAATTTTTTGGGAGAGGCAGAGGACACCATCACTCTGACACAACACACAATTACATATCAAAAATGCCGATTTGATTATGGTGCTGTGCTGATCATGCTGGCGATAATGAGCCACTGCTGAGTAGTAATTGCGGTGAAAAGGAATGCATTCTCCAAGAATGTCTTTGTTATGTTGCAAACACGCAATAGTAAACGATTCCCCTGCGACCGACTACGCTTATCTCTGCAACTTAGACAATGCAGCAAAAAATTGGAAGAAAGGTAGGGTTGGTTTGTGAAGGTGACTGATGAAAAAATCACATAAAGAAGCAAAGGGGAAAATAATGAGCTTCCTAAACTAGTTTTGGCTTTTCCATTTAACTATCGTCACACCATCGTTCTCCAAATAAACTAAGCATCTCATCAGTCAACCTTTCCTTGCATGCAATTTTTATAGACAATCATTCGTTTCGACATAAAAGAGGTGGATGGTTGAAAATAAAGCAAAAGAAAATAGATTGGGATATGCATAGCGCTACATTATCTACTTAAACATTATTACATCCACCAAGTCACAATCCCCACAATAAACGACCTAAAAGGGAAAAGGGAGAGGAGAGAAAGGAAAAAAATTAGGAGTGAAGTCTGGTAGCCATATATTTTCTTTTTTTCGGAGACAATGGCGTAATCAAATCAAAAGTCTTCCTCTGCTGTGCCTTCTAGGCTGTGCTTCTTGGTAATGTTAAAAAATTATTCATGATCCAATTGTAGCCGTGTTCCGCTTTTCTTCCCCTCTGTCTGATACTGTCAAAGACTTAATAATAATACCGCAAAAATGCTGTCAGCCAGCAGGCAATTTGAAAAGGTGTCTCATTTTTGTCAAAAGGTGTCTTTTTTAGGCTTTGGGAGGAGTTGTTTCTCCTTGCGGAATGATAATGATAAATAAATGACATAGTTATGGAACTTTCTTTCGCATTACTTCACTTGTCGTTCCTGCTCATCATCACGGAAAGTCGTAGGTACGTGTAAGTATGTATGTGGTTGATTTGGAGTAAATTAGGCAGCAGTTTTGTCAACTTTTAAAGCTTCATTTATTTGAGTCCATTATTTTTTTACAAATGCCAGCGAATATTAAGATTAGGTACATGTAACGGCAGGAGAAAAAGAGAGAAACCGCAGAGAACATAATTTCGTCTTTTATTTCACCTGAGCCATAATTGCTGACTTCCTTAGCTGGTCGGTCGGTGTACGTTCACAAATTTTTGTGCAATAGCCTTTTGTGGAGAGGAGGAGGTTTGCGTGCACGAAAACTCCATTTTTTATTTTTCCTATTGATCACCCACACAAGCCAGTTTTTTCCTCCTGCCACATTTCACATTTAACTTAGCGTCCTTATTGCATGTAAATTATTGCACTTCTTTACAAAGGCGGACGTCATCGTTATGAGACTCCTGCTTGCATACACAATTCCTTTGCTTTAGGTTACCACAATTTCATTTTCGGCTACCGCCAATTATTATTTCGCGAGCTTCTCCCGTTTCGTGAAAGGCCACAAATCATTCTTTGGAGAATAACATAAAAGAGCTTACAAAACATTGACGAAATGAGGCAATTAACTATTTTTGGGTAGGTGGTAAACACTCAGGGGGGAAATATTGTAATAAAAAAGAGAAAATAAAAAAGAGGAAAATGTTACAGTGATATTATGTTACGTATTGTACATATTTTTGCAAGTTAAACATTTCGCGTTCATTTCACTCTTCAAGGTTAATAGCTTTTTCGAGGAAGTTTTAAGAACACTGGGTGTGCCCTCCGTGATACGAGTATGTAGTCTTACTCACTTTTAATTGTATACCTCTATTTTAGGTATCCAAGTCGTCTGGACTTTGTATAAGTCCCACAAGAGCACGTGGGTGGAAGGAAGTGAATGAATGGTGAATTAATGCATCCAAAGTTCGACTAAATTTAGACGAAAAACTTAAATGTATGTAGCCGGTGAGTGATTAAAAGAGGGTGGCCTTTCTGAATCTGGAATGATTATTCATTCACCAATGAGTTTAAATGACGTTAAAGGAAGTGAATTGGACGTGCGGAAATTGCGACAATGGAGCGGATCTTTAGAGGGGCGTGAATTTTATTTTACTTACAGAAAACAGGGATAAAAAGAGGAACTACCCACTGATAAAACACATTATCTATTTACAATGTGCACATGCTCGCAACTAAAGTTTCCCATTTTCTTTAATTAGGGAAACAATTAGATGTATTTACATTGTAAAATGTGTACATTGTTAGCGATCATTTTTAATATTGTGTTATTTATTCAGCTCATAACTCAAGCTAGCTTTTGCGATTAGGCGAGCAAAGAAATTTAGTGACTCACATTAACGTAAAGTGGCTGGCTGGTGTTACTTAATAGCAACAAATTACATAAACATTGACACGGGTATTATGGTTCATAAAACCTGGTCTGTTTTAAAATGGGCGTTATTATCATTATCATGGAATAAAATATGAATATCAGAGAAATTCACTCCAGTTGTTATTATCATCATCAAAGTTTGAATTCATGTGTCTCGTCTTTTGTTCTGTCTTCATTGTCATGATTGTGAATGAATGAACTCTTGTCATGTTGTTTAATGAGCTACTACCGCTCCAAGTCACAAAACACATCAAAGTCGCTTGCTCACGTAACAAATTGTCGTTACATCAGAGTAACGTGTTGGTTGATGAAGTTTACTTGATACGGACTGTGTGCCCTCGGAGAAGAAAAGTTTCATCTTTTTGTGAGACTTTCTACTCGTGCAGAGTATAATATTATTCTGCAACACTGTCTGAACCTTATCTTTTATCTTGATCATTAAAAGGTGAAATAGCACGGTTTTTGTAATTTACTCTTACTTAATTCACAATCTTCTGGCAGTAGTAGCGCCCGCATTTGTCAGAAATTAATGAACGTTTTAATTTTTATTATCTTTCTCTGCCACACCTTTTGCAAAGATATTTTTTGTCTCTCCAGAAGAATACATACGTAAAAATGAAGAAAAGGATCTTTATCATCAATCTCAATTAGCTTCGGTGTTCCACCGGGAATCGCATCGTGGAACTAAACCATTAGTAACCATCATTATTGTGAATTTGGTTAGGTTAGTGTGAATAAAGTTTAGTTGGAAATCTTTTTCTTTCTCTCCCTCATTCTTAGCTTGGTGTCGATTGTTGATCCGACGTTTCTGTTCTGTTGCTGTTGCTATCACGGAAAGATGCATGAGCTTTTTTCTCCCTTTACTACATGGTACGGGCCTTTTTATGGCGTATAGCAGAAGAACCTTCATATTTTTCTCAACTAAAAACATCTTTTTAGTTTTAGTGGAGAAGTGCAGAGGAAAAGAAAAGGTAAGACAAGAGGGGAGTGAGTTTTTTATGCAGACATGAAATGAAGGCAGTCACTCTCATTGTATTTTATTGTAAGTAAAGCGTATTTAAGTGCGGGTATCACTCACTCACAGATCGAAGAAGGATTCTCCGACAGGCAGAGAGAGGCGAGAAAAGTGAAAAATAAAGAATATGCATTCAACTCCCCCTTGAAAATTTGACACTTTAGTGTTTTACGAGGGCTACTCATTTTTCGGCTTGGGAAAAAAGAAAAGGTTATTAACGCCTTAATGCACGATTTCCATCGCATTGTAGCATAATAATAAAAAATAATAATGATAATGCATGGATAATAGTGCAGTGCAAGCTGGTTGACTGCTTTTAAGGGTGCAAAAATGCTCTGTATGGCATTAGTTTTGGGTTTCATTCACAAAGAGATGTAACAACATCTTTTCCTATCGCCTTTTGCTGTTCACAGATTCTTTCTGCTATGTCTGAGAATGAGAGTAAAAATAACTACACCAATGCTTTGTAAAGTGAGTTTCTCTCATTTTTATGCTGGTGATAGTGGTAGAGTAAAATGGAATTGAAAAAGAAAAAGTTTTATTTAATAAACTTTCCAGACATGGGGAATAAAAAGATGGATTGTGCTGAATGTTGAATGAAATAAAATAAAATCCAGTGTTTTACCCGGTGAAACTTTAGAAAAGCCTTGTATTTTGAGAACAATAGTTTGTGGAAATTTCCGAAACTTAGAAAATAGCAACTTGCAAGCAATGTTTGCTGCAAGCAGTTGAATTAATTTTAAGTATTGTGTATCGTACCACACCATTCACTGTGGACAATAACAAAAGCTCTGTATCGCCTATCATGGTGTCACATTTCTTTTTCCCTGGGATTACAAGCTACTGAACTAACAGATTAGGATTTAATTGGCTACTTGCTTTATATTTAAGGAAACTCTGCTAAGCGCTCAAATATAAAAATACGTAGCTACTCTAAAATTTGACAATTGAATATAAAATCGAATCCTAATCATCAGCTTTGTGTCAAGTGTGGGTGCACCAACAAAGACTCTCTTGACGTAATCTATTTCGGTTTCAGCTTTCAGCTTACCTGACTATTTATTTTATGCTTTGCTAGTAACACAAGTTGTAACTTTTTCAATATTTGACACAAGCAAAACGTACCATTTGGAGCAAATTTTCAACTTTTAACGCCAAATAGACGAGACAAGCAGACACACACGATAATAGTTCTGGAGGGACTGAAATCTAATGTCAATATTATCTTTCAATATACTTTTTCAACTCACGACATGACACGACTCACACTGTGAGTCTCAGTCAGTGAGTTTTTAAATAAAAGTCCATCTACATTACCTCCAGCCATAATATTTTTTTCTTGTGGTGATGCAAGTCAGTAAATACTGTCAAATTGCTGTTTATACCTATACCAATGCATTATCATAATATTATATTTACCATCATCACTTTATAGGATAAGAGAATTCACTTAATTCCTTGATGATGCTTCGACAGCGACTCTGAGTCGACCAAAGCTGATAAGCGCTCATTCAAGAAGGTGATCTTTCGTACCTAGTTATGCGTAATGCAAATATTGAAGAAAAACAAATAAACAAGATACGAATATGATAGAAAGGTGTACATTTTCTGAAGTCTTTGCTGACGCATTACATTACCATAATGAATGTCTGGAAGGATGAGATAAATTTTTTTTAGCTCATCACTTATCAAAAAGTAGGAGGAAGAAGAATCAATCAACTTCTTATTCAAAAAGTGGCTCTCTCAAATATGTACTTACCTAAGTTAAGAGTATTACGGCACTTGTGATTTTTCCACTCGATGAAAGGTTAAATTTTCACAATCATCGTGGATGCTTTAATTAAAGAAAATCCAGATAACTTAAGGAAATCACTCGCACGACTTTCGTTCACTTCTTGTAAAATGTTGATTAATCACTTCATTAAATTAATTATAGCACTTTGTACCTTGCACGTTTGACATTACACTGTAATCAATCTTAATCCAAATAAGTTAAAGGTAAGTGTTAGTTAGTTAAACTGTGTTGATAACGGACATATTCTAAAGACAAAGAAAGGTGGCTACGTGGGTGTTTAATGATAGCCTTAAAACTTGATGTGTGACCAGCTTGAAGTCCCAGATGGAAATGACAGTGAATTTAAAAAGACGACCAATTTTCTTTCCTTTCCTGTCAACCTGTTGTGTATTGTCTATCTTCCTACTTATCAGTCTACATATACATACATGAATGTACACTCACATTTCCAGACGAAGGATTCTTTTCAATCTTTCTTACTTATCAATTTTGTCATGAAAAGCCACCTTCATTTAAAGAGGCTTAAAAATTAGAAAATCCTTTTTACCGACAGGAGAAGCTCGATCCAACGCAGACTTCTAAACTTCTCGGATGTCACGTCAAGTCAAATAAAAATATTTATTCCTTCTGAAGTGTTTCCCATAAAAATATTTAAGCAGAATGAAATGAAGAATAAGAAATCCTTTCCTTACAATAACTTGTCGCGTTAAACGAACCTTTTACATGCTTACAACTTGCAGTTACTGTAATTTAAATTATTCTACTCTTGTTCTGCTCTTGCTCTTACTCATGGATATGGACCACCATCCGATTTTCTTCTAGTTTTATGTACATACAATAACCCTTCCAGGATGCATATACAATAAAACTTAAATTTTAACCTTTATTGCACTTTTCAAACCAATTGCAACAGTTGATTAAACTATATATTTATTTCCTTCTTGTGTGAAAAGGACAGGATGATGATAATTTGATAAGAAGAGGGGCAGGAATATTTTTTTCTGTATCAAGAGAATTTGATAGGGTTATTATTATTGCCGCACATAGTCTCTCT